>JAVQJF010005505.1:0-51641 GCA_036023855.1 Gadopsis marmoratus
CTTTCATCTTGTTTTAAAACATCTTTCTAAACTTTTCCTTTTTGTGGTGGCCTTTTCTTTTTTTTTTTCCCGGGTTGCAGCCGGGGGGGGGGGCGGGGGCGGGGTGTTTGGAGAGGAAACATCAGGTGGCTGGTTGGACCACCGGCCCTGGACACTTCTGATTTATCTGTGCATTTCAGAATTATGTTGCCGACCTCTTCACCTCACAACCATTTGTGTCACCCCACAAGTCCTGTTCAGGCAATCCCCCCCCCCCCCTCACTCCCCCCCCCACACACACACAAACCCTACCAACCACAGAGAAAACCGGGTACAACAAGCTGCTGTGTCATCTACAGTTCGGTACACACATTCATGCTTGGGATAAAATAAACGCTGCTACTCACAGAGACAAGTCATGGTTTGATTCACCTCCATTTAGATCCTGCCATTTAGCCTGCTGAGGAACGGGTATTTGAAGTGGTCTTTAAATACTGTATTAAAGCGTTTTTGTCTTAAACAACCTTCAACATCATGGTCAGGGTTTATTAAGCTTTTTTTGCACTTCTATATGACTGCACACATCTACATATGTACAAGTCTATGTTTACTGTATGTTGGGTGATAATTAAAGTGTACAGTGCATAGCATTGCCTTTATGTTAATGAAATGTGAAATTAATGCTGTTGATTTGTCTCACTAAAACAGCTTCCAGTGTATTTAGACATTAGATCATGGCGCCCTCTAGTGGATGTAGTGTGGTAAGCCCACAAGGTTTGAGAAAGGAAATGCCGCCACAAAAATGATAAACCTCCAGTACTAATACTTATTTGCAAGATTTAGTTTTTCATATTGGCAAATATTGCATATGAATTTCTTTGCAAAGTTGAAGCGCTCCAATACATAAGGGTGAGCAGATGGTAAGGGAGAAGAGGAAAGAGAAAGCCAAAAATGCTCAGTTAAAATAAAAAAGAACAGAAATCATATGAAAAACATTAAAAAAGTTGTTATAGAGTTCATCACTTCAATATTAATAATGTACAAACATAAATATAGTATGTGTATAGCATTAGGGTTGCGCCACGTAACCATATTCTGCAGAATATTTTATTCATTGCTCAGTCAATCATTTGGTCCATAAAAACTGCAAACGATGCCTCTCTCCCATCCTCAAACTGCCTGTGTTGTTCAACCAAAAATCCCCAAATAAAAGCCACACAGGACTTCTTTTACAGGCCACACTTGCTGTGTCTTATTATCTTCTCACCTGTGAAGCACTTTGAGCTGCACCAACCTGTATGAAAGGTGCTTCACAAATAAAGTTGGAGGTGATTTATGACATAAGACAGAGAAAAGCTGCAAGTCCTCAAAACAGAAAAACTGGAACTGGTTGAAAAGAAAAGCAAAATGTGGAATGGAGCTCTGATAAGCCATCGAAGCTGAATGCTGATACATGTTTCTTAGATTCTAGCTCAACCCTTTGGCAGAATTCTTATTCTGTCTACATTGTTGTGGGGGTTGTAAACCCTTTTTCCCAGTTAGATTGTTTTGGGACTTGGACGTTTCTTAAGTGTTAACATAAAAAAGACAAATCTTGTAGTTGTATGCTCTTTTTCTAATAGGATAAAGAAAACCCTTTACTTTGACTAAGAATGACCCTGAGTCAAACAGGACCGTTGTACACTGCAGTTGACAGTGTGTGACACTGAGCTGCTGTAGTAAACTACAACAGAAAAGCAGTTTGTGGAGAAGGTGCCAGTGATTCTGGGAAACAGGTGGAGAACGGGATGAAACAGGGTTAAAGGGAAAGGTCATTGTAATGTTGGGGAAATCAAATACATTTTTAATGAAACATGAAGTGGAACCGTTGAAACCACATCATGACTCAACTCGAAACCACAGTGTGCCTGACAACAGCTTCCTGAGTTTAAAAAATGGTTTACCATTTTGAGGAAGAATAACATAGTGAGGAGCTGCCGTATCATCATCTAAAGTCGTGTCGCATTATTCCCAATGTCAGTTCTTTTTCATAACGCAACTATGCATGACAGTGGTGTTTTTACCGCCCTCTCACCCTTCATGTAATCGCCCCGTCTTGACATGCGAGATACAACTGACCGTCTCTGTTGTTGGTATCAGTACTGCCAGTATTAGACAGCCTATACTAGTTTTGTTGTTACAGAAGCCTCTTCACTGGTACCAGCAGGCTGAGGAAGAGCTTCTTTCACGAGGCTGTGGTCCTGCTGAACTCCACTCCACTATAGTACCATACACCCTTACAGTACTATTATGGTGCTCATCGAACTGTTTTGGACTTCTCACACCTTAACAAACATGTCATTGCACTCTTTATATTCTTGATCGAGCCACATTGTTCAATTTAATTGCTACTGTACACATAACCAGCTGTACATGCTGTTATACTGTGTATATATTGTAGTACACGTGAAATTATATTTGCACCCTATATATATTTGTACATATAGCCTATGTTGCATTTTCTATTCTACTCCACTTCTCCTCTGTACATACATATTCAAAATACGACACATGCCATCAGTATATTGTAACTTCTGCATTATCTGTAAATATATACTATGATTTTTCACTTCTTCTTAGAGACTAACACTCCATTGGTTCTGTACCTGTACTCTGCACAATGACAATAAAATTGAATCTAATCTAATCTAATCAAAAAAACAAACAACCACAACTCATTTCCTCTGCAATGGGTGTTGTTTCTTCTAATCCTGGTTTGTTCATGGTCTCTTCAACACCTAACAGGCTCCTAATTATATGACTGTGGTCCTTCATATGGGTATGAATATACATTTACAAAGTCCTTTGCCAAAAGGAGGTAGCTAACACAGCTAACACCAGCTCTTCATTCTGATAATCCAAGCTCAGAATTACTTAGGTATCGTTGCTCTAGCTGGCTAACAGGTGCTTGCTGGTTAAATTTGGTGAGCTGGTCATGGTTGGTGACAACAAAACGGTATAAAATGTGTCATTGTGACATGTTACATTATTTTAAAAAAAAGCCTAAAAGTGGTATTAAGTAAAAATGACATTGGGAAAATGCCATATTAAAATGAACAACAAAAATAATACAATTACGTTTTTTGATAATGAGTTTGAATGCTTTCTTAAATTATGAAACAAACGATTGTTTAATTGATATATTTGACACCATTTATTCATGTGATTAATTCATAATTACTTCTAATTACTACTAAAGAGCCAAGAGGACAACCGTCATCACAAACACATTAATCAAACTGCGCGGAGTGAACTAGAATAAACGATAAGTAAACGAGCCATAATTAACCACTCAAAGGCGCTGATTGGTTCCCGACATGCTTGACACGTGCTCAAGTCTTCTTTGCACGCCTTTATAATACATACAGAGCTCTGTAGGTATAAATCACACCACACCTAGTATTTCCCGCAGTTTCTTACTCCATGCACATGTACTGCAGAACTCCTGGTTATTAATAAGAACTGGGCTTCTGACTGACGTCCTAAACGAAGCTGCTGAGCTTGTGTGCATGTGCGTGTCAGAGGAAGTGAGACGTCTTACACGGCAGACAATAAAGCTCAGGCCGAACCCACAGCCGTCTGCTATATAATCCGCGCTCTTCCTTTCTCGTGCCTCCTCGCGCGCTTTCACGCAGAGCTGCCGGGAGGCTCCGGGCGCACAGAATCCCGCATCCAGCATCCCGCATCCAGCATCCAGCGTCCAGCGTCCAGCATCCAGCATCCAGCGTCCAGCATCCAGCATGGCTCTCCGGTGCGTCCAGACCATCCCTGCGGTTGTGCTGCTGATACTGGCAATAGTCGGGATCCTGCTGCTGGTCCTTCCGAGTAGAGACACTGAGGTGGCTCCTGAAAACATGGTAATCAAACGAATAATTATGTTGGCTGCCTGTGAATAAATGACTAGTACTATATTATTAGTTGTAGTATGGAAGCACAGTGTTTTTTTTTAGCTAGTTTTGTAGTTTTTTAGGGAGTTTGGGAAAGTTCTTGGTTGGTCACACTCATGGGTCTTCTTTTCCAGCATTTGGAATATAGCTAATTACGTGTTTGAAGTATCACATAGGGAAAACATATCGGGATGGTGAATGGCATCCTATTTTTTTTGTTTTTTTTACATATCTATGTAACTATTAACTACAGAGCCCCTCTGGGGTCATACGGTAGAAAACAAATGTCTCTGTGTCATCTGTGCAAACAGTTTGCATTTTTTCTACACAGGAGGAAATGGACCATCACACACATGTGTGCATTCAGCATTTCATTGTGCTTTTCACTTGAAAACCAACATTAATGAGCGTCGAGCAGCCATCTTAACGGTTTGCTCCCTTCCAAAACTTTCACTTTCTTTTTGGTTAAATAATTGTGCATTTGTTTTGCCTTTTACTGGCCTTTCGGTCAAACATCGAATATTAACATTAGACTTGCCTCTCAGTGCTTGTTAACCAAGCCTCAGCATGACAGCTCTGACTGGGCAATAGAATAGAATTTATATTTTTAGTATATTACCAGGGGAACCCCCCCTTCGCACAGGATAAGCATAGAATGTATAGAATGCTCCATGGGGAGAATGCATGTGTGTAATGGTCTGCTCCATTTGCTGCTGTGTAGAAATAATTTCTTTTCTACCGTAGTTAATAGTTACATAGATATGTAAAAACCAAAAAAAAAGGATGCCCCTCACCTTCCCGATATGTTTTGTGTAGTCCCTATGTGATACTTAAAACACTATTTAAATGGTTTCCCAACTGTGAGTTACAGATTAAATGTTACTGCCCACCAACAGGCTCAAATTTGTACAAGTAGCATGTTTGCTTAAATCAAATATTCAAATATAAGCATTTCAGTTGTTACATCGTGTTGTTGTGTCATCATACACAGAGAGATTAACCTGAACTTAAAATGGTTATAGATTTGAGCATCACCTGTCTTGATGTGAACATACATTCAGAAGCTGCTAACCTCAAAGTTCAACTGATGTTTTGCAAAAGGAAGTTGTGTAGAGTCACACCCCGTGTCGGTGTGAATGCTTTTCGTGTTTTCTGTTGCTTGTCTTGTGCATGCTGGGTTGTGTGGTTTACTGATTTAGTTCTCCTGTGTTTGACTTTGTGTCCCGTCTCAGCCACCCTCCTGTTCCCCTGAGTTCCCCTGTGGTCCATCCCCTCGTTAGTGTCCTGTGTATTTAAGTGTGTTCAGTTCAGTGGTTCTCTGTGGCGTCATTGTCTATGCAATGCGTTGCATGTGTGGTTGGTCTCTGCATTCAGTACCGTTTGGCTATCTGCTCCCCTGTTGCCTTGCCTTTTGTAAGTGCCTTTTCAGTTGTTTCTTTTCCATTAAACCCGGTGCGTTCCGGCTGTCTGCGTCTGGGTCCCTCTTTCCCTCCTCCGCATGCCGCCATTCCTGACATGTAGAGGACTAAGTAGACAAGACTCTAAGCAAGAGAGAGTAAAGGAAGCGGTTTGTGTGAGTCTTTCTGCGAGCATATTCATGTGATCTTGCTTTTGATAATGTGGCAGGAACTTTGGAGAGTTTGAAAGAACACCTGCATTGATCTCATTCTGCCATATGCTGCCTTTCCCTTTGCCTACAGTATAATCCCTGAATAGAATGTGATGCTTTGAAGTTGTCCTTGCAAAAGGGAGACAAAAGACACACAAAGGGAGACAAAATCAACATTGCTGAATGAGTTGAGACGCCACAATACATAACACCCATCCATTCGTTATCTATACCACTTATCTTAAGAGGGTCATGGGAGGCTGGAGCCCATCCCAGTTGACATTAGGCCAGAGGTCAACTGGACGCCAGTCAATCACAGGGCTGACAAATACAGACAAATATTCACACCCACAGTCACACGTATGGGTAGTTTAGAATCATCAGTTAACTTAACCTGCACGTCGTTGGATGGTGGGAGGAAGCCGGAGTACCCGGAGAGAACCCACGAAGAACATGAGAACATTCAAACTCCCCACAGAAGAGCCCCAAAATTGTTACAAAAGAAAGTTCTTTGACAGTTCACGGAGGTCAATTTTGTCAACACACACAAGATGCCTAAACAAGTTGGAAAGCAGAGTGGTTACAACTGCTAATACAAATACCTTTTGTACACAGAAAATAACATGTCACCATTTCTTTTTACAGGTGTAGTCAGTGAACCTGTGTTATCACAGATGCATGTCAGATTAGGTCAATATGGTACAATTGGTGCAAAGCAATATATTGAGCTAGGCCGATTGCAGAATTTGCTAAATTGAGGTACTGGAGGAATGCAGTATGTTCTGCCACCATATTGTATGTTTCTGACATTTAAAGTACTTTCTGTTTCAGTACGGAATCATTCTAGATGCAGGCTCATCTCACACCTCCATGTTCATCTACAAATGGCCGGCTGACAAGCAAAATGGCACTGGTATTGTTACCCAGCACAACGAGTGTCATGTAAAAGGTGAGCTCCTCCCAGATCGCTGCATCATCGCTTTAAAATAGAGGTTGGTAGGTGTAGTTGTGGTTAGCCTCCTACCTGCCTGTCTTGTTCAGGGCAAAAAACGCATTTTGCCTTTAAAGCAGCATGCATTCAGCATTTTCTAAGAACTGTGTTCTTGTCAAAGTGGAAACACCATCACCACTAAAACTCTCCACTGAAACACAATGAATCATATCCCTTTTTTGTTAGATGCCAGTCTAACACTAGCTGTCTAGCCATGTAGTAGCTGTCTTCACCTTTATCGCAATATGGTGCAGGTCAAATAACATTTGAAAAACCTCCATTCACCCACATTACAAATCTCAAGTATATATTTTTCAAAACATGGATTGCAGTGCAAGAGTCTTTTTTACTTAGGAAGGATCCAAAGTGAGTGAAATGAAGTATCTAGGTGGCAGCCATGATAAGAGCAGGTCAAATTATGCTGCTTCAGTGCTTCCTTTCATATCTCCTTATCTCCTATAGCATAGGGTACACTGGACCATCCTTTATTTTTTTAACTCCTTAGGAATCTGTCCTTGACCTTATGACGTTTTCCATCGAGGTCAAGGAAAACTCTTTAGGAAAAGTCAGAGGATGCAATTTCTTTTGACTAATTGACCGCAGCCATAGTCAAGGAAATCCGAAACTACCACCAGAATATATTTTCCGGGAACTGACGATTTAACCCCAGACTGTCCTGGTGGGGAAAACACTCTCACTTCCACAATGTCATCCTGTTACCAGAATACAACAGAATGTCTTGTGCAATAATTTCATTTCTAAGTGGTTGAGCCATCTTAGTCATTTGCCAGCTGGTGCCAGTAACACCAACCAAGGGCAGTGCAGTTTTTGAGAAGGTCGGGCAGAGTTTTTGTAAGCAGAACTACTTTATCTTTCTGTCAAGGTGGAGGGATATCCAGCTATGCAGGTGTTTCTGGTGGTGCTGCAAAAAGTCTGGAGGCCTGTATGGACCAAGCTGTGAAGGATATCCCCAAATTCAGGCACCACCAAACTCCACTCTATTTGGGCGCTACTGCCGGCATGAGGCTCCTGAAGTCAGTAAAATATTATTTCCACACTCCTCATCAATTATGCATGAATGCATTCAAATGGATGTTGGAAGGATTTAATATTGTTTCATTCCCCATTTAACTCTCACCACTCTTTAACAGCATAGTTAATGCCACAGAGTCCCAGCTCGTACTGAAGGAAGTGGAAACCAAACTGAGGTCTTACCCTTTCAGTTTCAAAAATGCAACCATCCTGAGTGGGCAGGAGGAGGGGGCCTATGGCTGGGTCACAGTCAACTATTTACTTGAAAACTTTGTCAAAGTGAGTTCTGAGTTTTCTGTTCTAACACGGTCCTGTCTGTTCAACACATAGAAAGTCACAGAGGAAAGAATCCACCCTTGAGCTCTTTAACATCAAATGATCAAATTTCAGCTTTTCTCGAGCATCGATGCGAAAGCAACGCTGGGAAATAGGACAGTGGCAGTATCCTGACACGCTGACGCGCATTCAAGATGCCACTTTCATGTGGGCTCACATAGCACATCATACGCTGCCGGTGTGACATGGGCATAACGTTTTTATAAAGAGCGTGCGATTTATAAGACGCATGTTCATTTCACTGGGTAGGCTAAGTCACATGCACACTTTAAGGCCCTTTCACATGCAACGCAATTCTGCTCACCGCTGGGTTCAGTGTTTATCTTACAGGCTACACATATCGCCTACCTACAAGCTACCTGTTAAAACTCACCTGATATGCCTACTTGGCTAGAAACGTGTTTCCAAGACGGGGCTTTCCTCCCGAGGCCTCAATACAAGCATGAACTGTCTCTATATAAAAATTCACTGCAATACATCTAATAGGGCTGTTTCACTCTGAACCAAAGCGATGGACCAACTGACCGACTGACATTGTCATAGATTCACACTGTTTGCTTTGCTAAAAGATTCCACACATAAGGGCTTTAAAAGTGTCAGTCGTTTTGTCTGAGTTAACTATCACTGCTGGAATATTTGTATTGTCCTACATCAATTCAATTTGTTTATGTCCTTTCTTGACACTCAGTATGGTTTTGTCGGGCACTGGCTGAACCCAGGCAAAGACACAATTGGAGCTTTGGATTTAGGCGGAGCTTCCACTCAGATTACTTTTGAGACCTCGGATAAGGTGGAGAACAAGGATAATGTGATGGAGCTGAAGCTTTATGGACAAACCTACAGACTATACACCCAGAGCTTCCTGTGCTACGGCCAAGACCAGTTCCTGAAGAGACTGCTGGCTCATCTTATCAAGGTACTGTTAAAAAAAAAGTGTAAAGACTAGCAACTGTCGAGAAACATCAAGATTTTTATGATTTCAGTCTTAAGGATTCTCTTTCTGTAGTTATTTTTTAACTACCGGGTACCTATTCTTTTATTACAGAGTATTTATGATAACAATCTGACGTTTGGGAGAAATGTACAGCGAATGTATATTGTAGTTATTATTTAACTACTGGGTACATATTTCATTATTACAAGGTACAAGTGTTTCCCTGTACCTACTTGGTACATACAGTACTGGTACACTGTAAGTACAAAAACATTACACTGTAACGCCGCTGTAATTACACAGTACGTTGCGGGCTGTAATCTGAAGCATTACCAGAAAAGTTTGAAATTTTGAGAACTAGGCTAAGTCGCGTTCATGCTGAGAGGATCAATAACACTCTTATGTCTGTCCTTTGAATGTGATGCTGGAGCAGAGGCAGATTTGTCTACTGTGGGACAAGGCCAAGCTACTGGCAGCTTCAGATTTAGCAGACAGATATGAGAGTGTTATCAGTCTTCTCATCTACACTTTGAGCAAAATAGCGTATTTTTCCCAAAATGTCAAAAATATTAGAAGAACCTGGCATTTTATTGGCACTTTAGTTAACAAACAGTAAACACTGTTTATATAAAAACACAAATTATATAAAATATTACAAAAAATGGCAGTCTAAACAGTTTAATCGCACAGAATATGTATTGCCTAGCCTTGACATAATCAATGAAGGGCTGACAGCCTTATGGAATTTCTCAATGGAACCAGTTTAAGGTGTTTTGATCATCTTTGATCAACATAGTGTAAGTGACAGGTTGTGCCCGTTTCCAATTCAATAGAATCAATCTGCGTGCTAACAGCGTTATTTATTAACCTTGCCACAGTGGCAGGTTACTGGGTCAGCTTCTACCCTGTGGCCCAGGGTACCAGATAAAGTTTTAAATATAGAGTTCCAAAAGTGTGATAATTTGGGGTACAGCCATGTACCCTAATGAGGCAGGAAATACCCCACAACAGTCACACAAAGGATCTATATTAGAATACAGTACAGGAAGCTTGACCTGTGAAAGATGGAGACGAACACCATATCTGGTACATATAGATGCTGAGTGCACTGTCTTAGGCTTGGCTTCAAAGTGCACTTTATTATTTGGCCCTGGTACTAATAAACCCTGTTTATTAGTCATCCTCAAAATGTTGTAGATAAAGCTGGAAACATAAATATGTGCTTTTAACTAAAAAACACAAAGTATGATTGCACATAGGGAGGATGAGTAGTTCCAGGCACTGTAACGTGCTTGTAAATTGTGAACATTTACAGTTACCCATTCTTCTAGTTTATTTGGAGTAGATAGCGTAGTAGAAAAGTGTGTCATATACTGCAATTTCTTTTCATATTTACCAGAAGAATGTTTCACTTTGATATGTTTTGGCTCTTTCAGACTCAGGGTGTGAAGCCCACAGTGTCCCACCCCTGCTATCCAAAACATTTCAACATATCGATCAAGCTGGGGGAGGATGTCTTTGATTCTCCATGTACTGAGAAATACAGACCGGCCACGTTTAACCCCCAGATGTCTGTATCAGTTGTGGGCACAGGAGATTACCAGACCTGCCTGAACAATGTAACACAGATGTTCTCCTTCGACAACTGCTCTTACTCCAAGTGCTCTTTTGATGGAGTCTTCCAGCCCAGCGTGAGAGGAAGCTTCATGGTGAGGGAGCCTTTTAGACAGAGACAGAAACAACCTATAGCTGAAGAGGCAAAATATACTGAAAAGGGAAGAATAGCTTTTACTCATATACCAAACATTTGATGAGATTTGTTGCATTAATTTGCTATCTGGATTTCTCCAATTTACATCAGTGTGAATGTGTTTGCTGGTCTAAATATAGTTAAAGTTTCCAAGTTTGCTAACTCTCCACATCAGTGGATCCCTTTTTTAACAGTAAATGTCAATATTTTACATATCATAACACACTAATTCCTGTAATAAAGGTTTTTTTTTGTGAGAAATAGTAGTAGGCCAATCGTTAATACACAGCATGTTGAAGAATCTCCTATCATATACAATTTAACCTGATAACAGGTTACAGGCAACGTTGTATTTTTTCATTTTCAGTTCAAAATTTGTGAAGCTCAAGATTATGTCCATATGTGTTACTGTCCTACCACAATCTCTTTTTTTAAAAAACCATTGGCGTAGAGGTGGATACACTGTGACCATCCATCCATACCCTCAAAGAAATTCATGAGTCACGGAATGAGAGCAATGGAAGGGACTTTTTCTTTATTTTAACACAGAAGGTCTAGGGATTGATTGGGGTGCAGAAATCTGTCACAACTCCTAAGGGATCTTACAAATGTCTCCTTCAAAGATGACAGTGTTTTGCATCCCAAACAGTATTTGCTGTCAATGTTATTTTTATGATTAAGTACTCAAATGCATGAATTCAACTTAAACAGTAACGTGGTGCTGTTTGTCTGAAAACTAGTCTTCCCCAGCTCAGGAAGACTATGTGAATCTGGATTGATTCATTGTCCCCTCTTCTCCACAGGCATTCTCTGCCTTCTTCTTCACTCACAGCTACATCACCCACCTCACCAACATCTCCATCACGTCCCCCAGTGGACTGAAGGAGGCAATTCGACTCATCTGCAGCATGGAAATCTCTGAGGTACTCTGAGCACACAGCTCTCTGAGCCTAGCCCCTAAAAAATATAGATTCTTAAACTCATAAACATGTTGTAATTCTTACAACCCATATGTTATGTGCTACTAAATATGCTAGATATTTCTATGGTGATGGTAGACAAGACTAAAAGGATTAAGTATGTGAATAACAAATTTAAAATCTTAACCTATACTTTTCTTACTATATTTCCACTCACAGATGACTAAAAAGTCAAAACAGCCAGAGAAATACCTGAGGAATGTCTGCGCTGTCTCCAATTTCATCCAGGTCCTCCTAACGGAGGGCTACCGTTTCGATGAGCACTCCCTTCCTTTAATCTCTTTTGAGAAAAAGGTCAGGAGTAAAGGAAACAAACTGTCTGTTCAAACTATTGACACTTATCAACAGCACTGTCTGAAATTCCTTAAATCAGGAAGTTTCCCCGTGGTGTTCCTTAGTTTCACTGGATTCCCTCTTGTGTTTTTGCAGGCGGGAGGAGCGTCTGTAGGCTGGGCTTTGGGGTGCATGCTGAATCTGAGCAATATGGTACCAGCAGAGCAACTTGAACTGATGAAGGCTCTGCCCAGAGTGCCCTGGGCTGTCATTATGTTCCTCTTCGTCTTCCTCCTCGTGAGTGCATTGGTATACCTCGTGATGAGCTACAGAAAGGCAAGATCTAAAGAAGGCATGGTGTAAGAGCATGGGTGACACACCTCCCAGTCCAGTTCATCTCTATGCATCGGGCCTGTCCAAACTTTTAGTCTCTTTTGAAATAATTTGTAAAAACATTTTCTATTTTAGATTCTTTGTTGCACTTGATTGTCTTGTGTGTGTGAGCGTGTGTGACATCAAGTGTGTCCTGCACAATGGCCTTTGCAAACGCACAATCTTTTGGCTCGCGTCTAGATACTCACATCAGTGTGTGCAAAATTAAACAATGGAATAAACCATGTTTTTGAAAATGTTTCAGATTGGTTATGTAATATTACACCCACTTAACAACCACAGTAGGGCATTACTTTCTCTGTTTTGTCCTTGTTGTGATGGAAACAGCCCACGTGCGCTACAGGAGATGCCACGTTGCCTACAAATTATGAAAGAAAAATTACAAAATAAAGCAACAAAACCAAATATTTTACATTCCAATGAGTCTTCAGCTGTGGTCATAGTATCAGCGGAGGCAAAAATGACCCTGTTACCCATATGAATGAGCCGAATAAGTCTGTCATATTTACATCCTTTGTGGCTCCAGGAGGACTAGTTAGGCACAGACTAATTTTTTCTGGGCTTTAAATTTTCGCTATCTCAGCTGAATTCACTGGCCAGATATTCTGTTGGCTGACTGTGTCTATATTTTTGTTCTTCAGTGAAATAGCACCTGGTTGGTCACCAGCAGTAAAAACAATGACCACAGTCTCCAGGTGCTTAAAGTCATTTGAAGCCACGAATCAACGATTAAAACGTTCTGTGGAAGCTGGTTTGTGATCATTATCATCCATAAACACGTTTGAAGTATTTAGTTAAAGTTGAGGATTTAGCCAATACAGCAGACCAAGAGGTGAAGCCTACACAGCGTGCGAAGTGTCTAATTAACAACCAGGTGCCAAAATTTGATTCTGAGTGGGTCTCAGAGTTATTGTATCGTAAAATGTGTTTTCATGTTTAAATATTGAAAGGTGAGAACAGAAAATGCGCCTGATGAAGAGAAGATGAAGCTGACATGACTGCAGGCACCAATTAATACACTCTTATAACACGTTCTGCTCCTCTTCTCTATATTTGAAAAAAAAAAAACCTGATTTATGTCTTATATGCTTATTTATCCAACGGGAGACGTTTTGTGTGCAATTAGTCACACACACACACACACACACACAAACAACCCAAGATTTAACATGTCCGATGTTTCCGCCTCAGCGTGAACGAAGCACGGAACGTCTCCGCCACTCGTGTTTCTAACGGCCTGTTTACAAAGTTGCAACACGGGAAGTTCGCTGCTGACAGCAGGCGACTACACAACATTCGGCTGCCGCTGGGACACTTTATTCACGCAGAAATACTGACGTCGCTGGTTAAACGCCAGCGAAGATGTTCGCGGGGCTGCCGGAGCTCGGGATCTCCAACGGAGAGGACCTGAAGGAGACTCTCACCAACTGCACGGAGCCCCTGAAGGCCATTGACCAGTTTCAGGTAACGCCGCTCTACAAGGTGTCACGTAGCTGCTTATTCAAACGGCCCTTCCTCTCCAGGCCGCGCTGCGTGTGTGTTCAGAGCAGCGGCCCGGCAGCTCGCTTTGTGTTAGCTCGCCTTGTGTTAGCTCGCCTTGTGTTAGCTAGCTTTGTGTTAGCTAGCTTTGTGTTAGCTAGCCTTGTGTTAGCTAGCTGCCCGTCTCTACGTTGTTATGTAAACACTGTGTTCACGAGCGATGACGTAACCGAATCGTTTTAGTGACTCAGTCCTTCAGATCACGCAGAGTAAAATGCACTACTCTTTATTTATTTGAAGTCATTCGTTCTTTTGGCGGGATGGACGGATGAATGAACTAGTAGGAAGGAGTCGACCGGGTCTTTCCTTCATTTCTGTCCAATGCTGAGCCCGTGTAGCTGTCACGTGAGGATAACGGAACCTACCTTGTTGTTGATGTTGTTGTTGCTGCTGCACAATGCGCATGCGCCAAAATGAATGTGAAATGTCACTGTCGGAGACGACTCGTTCCTACTAGTTCCTTTCTAAAGAGTAGTTCAGTGAACGAGTAGTTCATGATCGACTCACTCGTTTTACTACCCCCCCCCATTCCTTTTCCTAAAACAGACACCTTTGGACATCTTAATGACGCACTTTAGTTTAATTCATTTTATAATTGTCTCTTTTGTCAGTAAACTATTAAGGTATGAGGATTTAAGAAATGACGATGTAGCGCAGTGATTCCCAACCAGGGTATTTTGACAGATTACAAAGTAGCTCAAGTTGCCTAATTTGAAATTATGATTTAGCTGAAAGTAATGGATAAATGGTTGGAGCCTTAATATTCACTCCAATTGGTAGCAGGACGTTTGCTGAGCAAAACAACCTAAATACTAACACTTCAATTAAATTTAAAAACTACTGTAACAATTGCCACTTTTATATAATAAATAGTGTTATACATTTGGAACATGGTAGGTGCCAATCGCTGGAGGGAGACGTGTGAGTTGAGTCGCAGAACTGTGGGGCATCTCAGACATACATCTCCTACAGGTAGCTTGAAGTATTGTTCTCAAAGTGTTGTACACAGTTTAAACGTTTTCACTTTTGAATCAAAGTGTTAAGAAGCTATAATATCCTTCTGTTACATGCAGCGACTCTTGATTCAGGTTTTGCCTTCTGTCATCAGTTCGTCTTCTTGGATAATTACTGACATGCTTATTAATAGAATAACTAACGAGAACAAAATAGCAAAGGCATGCAGGGATACCGCCTGAACAGACACAACCACCCCTATTTCTATATGCACAGGATACTGTTGTCTTTGGATAAGTGTCAAACAGTAAATAATACATTTGTAATATAAGTCACTATTTCCCAGATAAATAAGTGTTCTCTGTATGATCCAAATGGTTTCATGTCTCGGTAGTATTGTGCTTTTGTTCTTATTATTGGCTGATCCGTTATTACAAATTCACAGTGTGAGCTTCAAGCAAAAACCTGTGAAATATTACTTGACAGTTTACCAGAAAATCAAAAGTAGGGAGTATTTTTTATAAAATGTAAGGAGTTTGATGATATCTTTACGCTACTACTGATTCCTATCTTCACTTATATATACACACATATATATATATATATATTAGGGCTGTCAACGTTAACGCGTTAACGCTTGCGATTAATCTGGAAATGTTAACGCTAATTAATCGTATTAACATGTTTGACCCCAACTTCCTCCCATAATTCCAGCACGGATTTTTAACTGACTGAGTTACTAAAAGCCGTTGTGAACACAAACAACACGATGACGGAGGAGACATTCGCCGGTGTGCTGAACGGCACATTTCCTTTTAAAAAGCTTCCAAACGGAGGTTTAGATAAAAACAAAGTTGTGTGCATATATTGCAGTGATGACCTGTCTATCCGCCGAAGCACAACAAGTGTGAAGTACCATCTACGGGCAAAGCACATCTTTGCTGATGTTAGCAAAGATGCTAGCACTGACGCCGTGTACGTCAAACTACACTGGCGGAGTTCAGCCAGGGTCAGTCTGTGAACAAAGCAAAAACAACTAAGCTAACCAATGAAATCGCTAAATAGATCGCCATGGACTGCAGGCCCATCAACATTGTTGAAGACCAGGGGCTTCAAGGCATTATCCAGATCACCTCAGGCGACCCGTCATACAAGCCACATGCGAGGAGTGGCTCGTATGACTATTGTCACAAGAAATCATGAATTGTTTGGCAGTGAAAATGCAAAGAAAGTGGAGCAGCTGGCACGAGCTAGTTTTTTTTAAAAGTATTTTAAAGTATTTTAAACGTGATTAATCATGATTAATGATTAAGGTTGTTATGATTAAGTTATGTTATGATTAAGGTTGTTAGGGGCTCTCTGCAAATATAAAACAGAAACAAATAGACATCAACATCTTGTGTCTTCTGGGGGGTCTCTAGGGGAAGTGTGGTTTGGGATGTGAACTATTCAATGGTTGCAGCGTTATCAGTCAATGGACGTATTTATCGGGTGAGTAAAAGCACCTTGTATCATACTGATCTTGTGACCGTCTTTATCTTGCCACCCTAAGCTAAATGAACAACCGCCTTCTACCTCCTGACTCTGGTTAAAGGTTCCCTAAGAGCCCAGTATCTTAATGAACATATTTAGGTTTTCTCCTCTGCAGGGATGTTAGATAATCCTCTTCGCTCTACTGTCATAATCCTAGAGTTTATCATTAATACAGTACAAGTACATTGATTCACATTTGCACAAGGGTCTTGAGAAAATCTTAAAAATTTAGATTTTGGAAGGTTTGAAGTCCTGGGTAACCATATGAATGGGTGTGAGTTTGGGGGAAAAAAGCATCCAAAAAGCACACCTTTGGCTACTTTTCTTAATGTGAATTTATTGCTTTGCGTAATGACAGCTTACTGTGTTTGTGCTCTAGTCTAAACTAATGTTTGTGCTTGAATTCCTCTAGACCACCTTAAGGTTTATGCAGTGGGGGTCCGGCTGTGTCAGATTAGTTATTAACTAATAACATAGGCCACCAAGTCAAGATTATCGAAAACAAGCCACATGACAACAATACAGAATCCCCAAAACTGGCATTTTCAAATGCATCTATGCAGTGATGGTGAAAATATCCATTGTTTGAGGTCTAACTCACTCTGCCAGTGTGGATGAAAGGCTGACTATGAAAAACTAAGAAAATGGTGCGTTTTAAAGTACGTGGAGTGAAAATTAGTAGTCGATTAAAAAAGTAGTTAATTGCCAGAAAAACAAGTCTAATTACTTTGATAAGCTGTTTATCATTTAAGAATTTGCTGCTTTTCCTCATAAAACTGAATAAACTGAGTTTAGGAGTGTTGGTCTGTAATACCTCTTAAAAGAGCAGCAGTGTAACTGTCTTCCACATCTGTGTGGCCTGCTGCCAGATCAATAAAGGTGTGAGGCAGCCTGAGGTCAAGCAGCGTACCTCTCCTTGCTGTAATCACATGGCCACCTCTCAGAGCCTGTGCGCCGCTCCCAACACCGCTTCCCCTTTGCCACCCACCTCTGCCACACATCACGCAGACACAAACGTCTTAGCACATAATCATGTGAGCGCTCTATTTCGCAAAAAGCTTTCATTGTGACTTGTCAGTGCCTTCACACATTGACTTTGTGTTATTTTACTGTGACGGCAACGAAATTCAGCAGAACACGAGCCCCAGCCCCGGGTTATAATGTCACATTTATCTTTAGATGTACCTGGATGAGCTATGACGTACGAGACATTTCCCTAATTTATAATTTTGAGCTTTACAATGCAACCGATAGCAATAGCTGTGCAAGAGAGCGTATTCCTCAATGCCAAATGGCACACTTGGTTATTCAAACCAGATAATTTTTTCATGGCTGTCTTGAGGTAATTTGTTTTTGGCTCCCAATGAAACAGGACCATGTTTCAGATGTGTCCCGCTCCCCAGCCCTCTCCCACCATCATCTCCCTCCTTTCCTCTTCTCTCCTGCCTCTCACTCTCTTTCCTTATAACAGGATTTAGCATATCAATGGCGGATTAGTTAGTTTAACAAAAGCTTACTACTGCAAAGCCCCTTTCCACTCGTCTTTTCAGCCTGACTTGTGGACCTCACACACAGCTCCTCCACGCCGGGGTCTTTGGTGTGCGTGTGTGGTCGCGGCCGCTTGGCTGAATAGATTTGCGTTTGAAGATGACAAAAGACATGCATAGTCACTATGGGCTTCCGAGATGTGTGTGTGAGGGTGCATATGTGTACAGGCGCGCGGTGGGGGTTCATTTTTTACATGTATGAAGGGAGCTGCGTGAATAGAGTGACATTCTGCTTTATGCATGCATGCACTCACACAGGTTAGCCATCAGTTATCACTTTATCAGTATGATCTGAACAACACACTGCTAAAAATGTGTCCTAAAGCTGCCGATGCATTGATCTTGTCACTCTGGCTTCCTCTTGCTTTAACAGTGCATGGAAAAAAGTAGTGTCCTCTGCCCTCGCAGCCGTTGCGTGCTAGCCTGCAGATGCTCCTGCTCTGGTATGGGACCTGTTCTGTACAGTGGAAAGGGTTACACAGGGTGCCAAGAGGGGGTGACTCCAGCTGGCTAGATCTGGGCATCGACCGCAATTTTTGTATGTGTGCGTGCGGGGTTTCGGGAGCAGGCGGTGGAGGAAAACCCCACTGTGACACTGCAGCCAGCTCAGGAAGGATACCCCCACTCCTGCGCTGGTGTTGGTTTGAGCTGTATAGCATTAATCACCACAATGGGTGACAGGGTTTAGGATGTGGGTATGTCAGAAGGAGGGGGTGAGTTGGAAATGTTCCATTATACAGGCACGTGCCTTGTGATACACTCTGAGCAAAACTTTCTCCTCTCACACTGTTTCTGTGTATCTACTAGCGTCTCGTGTTTGTGCTTCCAATAGGTTTGATTCAGTTGAAATCCTCTTCATAATGGTCGATGGTAGACCCCTATGTACACACTCTAGACAGACCGCCAATGAATCTGAACCTAGGACATTTTAGTTTTTTCAGTTTGTACTGGTGAGCTTTAACCTCACACAACCATAGTACCTCCATTTGGATCACATTCAAACATTTTAGCAATGCTGATAGATTTGGTTTTTCAATACCTGCCTTCAATACATTGGAGGTGAATTCACATTTGGAATGCAGCGGTGCATCTTTCTAGAAGAAATATCCTGCTTTCTGGACAGGTTGCTGACATCCTTTGCAATGCAACTGTTGCATCATATGTGCATGGAGGAATATTGATGCTTTAACTACTACATGTTGTTTATTCCTAGAGTGAAGGTCTAGACAGTTTGTGAAAGCTATTCTAAGCAGCCAGTGCCTGGCGGGTGTTTCTTGGGAAAAACCCATTGCTGTACAAGAAGTGATGTTTTGTGTTATAATATTGTACTTTTACTGATTCCTGGAATTGTTGGCGTTTACCGGGAGATCGGAATCTAGGTTGAGGACAGGGGGACCAAGTCCTTTATTGCAGTGTCTCTGTCCAACCACTAGCCCTGAGCAGGCCTCAGTAGTCACCAGAGTCTGTGCAGGATTACATTTTTGCCTTCTGACGGTTCATTCTTCTGGCTTTGTTGACACGAGTCATCTGATACACCCATGTTTTCCTGAGCCATCAATCTGTCTCGCTGTCTCTGTATCTGTGTTTCTTGGCAGTTGAAAGGCTCCAGGTGTCTTGTGTGTCCCCGTGCCGAAACGCTTTGCCAACCCCAGTGCTCCTGGGCCATAGTGGCATTGTTCTGTGTGGCCCATTGTGCGTGACCCTGGTTCAGGGGGAAACAGCTGGTGGATCCTCCAGTACCAGCCTGCTTGGCACTGACACTGGGCTCAAGCCTTGGTGTAAAAATGACTGTGCCCCAATTCCCACTTTGATCAAAACCATGTGGGACAGCTCTGAACATCCCTCTACTGTTAATCGGCTTTTTCCGCACTGTCAGGTTTGCAAAGTGCTTTTGTTCTGTGCCGGACATGAGAGCAACCTTCCCCCTGGTGTTCAAAATGGGAGTCTTCGTCACTTCAGTTTTTAAGTTAGGTTGCCATTTGTATTTATGCACAGTACATATATGTTTGCAAATATACTCTTCGCTTTTTGCGTAGAACATTGCTCTCTTAGAGGCTGTGGGCTGCCTTCAGCACAGGAAGTGACTCAGTATTGACTGGCGCTGCACTTCCTGTGAGCTGATTCTCCTCTACTCCTCTCAGGATGTTTACCTCCTCCTCCTCCTCCTCCGTCTCCCTCTCCGCCCGCCCCTTCCTCGATCACGTGACTTCACGTGGGGGCAGTCAGATCCAGGTCAGACCTGGCTCGCTAGGTTTAGTTTGGCTTGGACATCGTCAGTGACGGCGACTGCTGTGTTGGGGATCTTGGCCATGCTGGAATCCAGATGACCTTTAATTGTGTACACTTATTAAAATATACAACCTAATGGAACAATTTTTGGAGTAGTTTATCATGATTGTTCCATGTTTGCATTAAGATATCACTGTATTCATGGAAACAATGTGAAATTAAATTCCTAAAACAAGCAGGAAGGAGGGCGTCGGGGCTTCATGACTTGAAAAATAAAATCATTTTGATTGCAGTAGGGAAAATGTCTTCACTGCAGGGTTTTTCTAGTGGTATTTCCGACTACTACATAGTGTGGAGTCACTATAAAAGGAGGTCTGAGCAGGAGCTCTCTTCCTGAGCTACTTTGGTCAAAATATTCCAGTCCCGATATTGATGGTGATGTAAGCCACTGGAAATGATGTAATATGAATGTGTGTGTGTGTGTGTGTGTGTGCTTGTGTGTATATAAAGAAGGCTTACTATAGAAATACACAAGAGTAACAGGGTTGATCTGTATCTCTTTGTCAGTCCTTGGACCCACCACAGTGCAGTAGCCATTCATTTCCAGATGTTCTGCTTACACATTACCTCTATAATTATTTATCTGGCTTAGAACTTCACTCATATCTTCACTCGTATCTCCACCTTTCTCCAGTTCCCAGAGTGCGGCTTCTTTGGCATGTATGACAAGATCCTGCTGTTTCGGCACGACTTAAACGACGAGAACATTCTGCAGAGGCTGACCTCTGCGGACGACATCCACGAAGGAGACCTCGTTGAGGTGGTGCTCTCTGGTATGTAGTGAACCTGTAAACTGATGTCTTACCTTGAATGTACCATTTCTCTCCAGCGTCTCGGATTAGTTCATGCATGAACAAAGTCGAACCGAAGTGAATTGCTGCTTAGCTTAACCCCCAAAACGTTGACTCAACAGTTGACCTTTGTGAACTGTTGCTCTTGGCAAATACAGATTGATCAAGAGGTTTTAATCATCCAGTCACAGAGTTAATACCTCATAATGTGAGCATCTTAGAGGTTTTCAATTCAACAGAGATATCATAATAACCTTTCGTTGAAAGCAGCTGCTTACAAGAAAAGTGCTCATATTGGACTATAGGGCAGAAATCCAGCAGGAAACTTTCGACACATGTGATCCATGTATTTAGAGAAGTGGAATAGGTATGGTATAAAGAGATAGAGACGGGTCAATCCGACAGCAAAGATTGTATACAAAATGTCCAAACAAACAGACTAAATGTCGTGCTTCTTTCCACTTCCAAAACAGGAGAAAAATGGACCTAAAATTCCACCAAGTAGCATAAACAGTGTTTTAAAGTCCAAACAATGGTCTAAAACTAATAAACTGGATGAGGCTTCATGTGTTACATTTTTCGTGCCTAGTCACAGTTGACACACCTCCCAGTAAACACAGCCTGTAGCGTCTTGTTCAAGGGCACTTCAGCGGGTCAGATGCTTGCTGTGAGAGTCCTCTGGACTCAGCTAACACGTCGCTCACTCACCTGCTTTTTATTTTGTGACAAATGTGTGTCTTGTTTTCTTTATTCTTCCTCAAAGTTCCCATCAGATTCAGTCCACCTTTCTAGCGGCTTCGCAGGTGTTTGGTTTTCCTTTGTCACTTTCCTGCGGTGAATGAATTCGCTTCCGCTGAGACCAACAAATGGCTCAGAGTATCTGTTCTGCTCTAATCTGTTCTCCTGCTCCGTCTGTCTCCACTGGGAAGCACTTGACACCACCTGTGCTGAATATCTCCCCCTCTCTCCCGGGCTGAGAGTATTGTTTGCGGGGATTTAGACGGGGGATGATTGTATGGGTTTCGGGATCTGAGCATACTTCAGGCATCAGAGCTGAGGAATGTAGACTAAAGGCTGGAGAACTTCCTTCTTTTTGTTTCTGACTGTCTGTGTTTGTCTTGTGCTCTCTTTTTGTGTCAGACTTTGTTGCTCTCTTTCATTCCTCGCCCCCTCTCTCTCTCTCTCTCTCTCTCTCTCTCTCTCTCTAATTCTAAGCCCTCCTACCTCGACAAATCCATCTGCAGGTGTAAGCTCCACCAGCGGGGCCTGGTAATTTATAGCCAGAGATATGCCTGATGAAAACCGTCAAAGAAGAGTCGGGTCTTAGATTTGCTACATTACAAAACATGCTGTTTTCACTCAATAAATTTGGCCTTCGTCGTGGGAAGGGCTTTGCATGTCAGACACTTGATCTTTGTTTGAGAAACACGAGCTGAGAGATCCACGTTCCCAAGCCATTCATTTTGGTGCAGAGAAAATAGGAACCTTTTCCGCCACCCGCAATTTGTCTCCTGTCATCTTCCGTTCAGCTTCCCTAAACCAACCTGTTGTTGTATACTGCGGCTGTGGGAGAGAGTCTGAATATCTCTCTCGCTGCGAGAGGGAGGCAGAAGTGGCTTTTTCTTGGCTGCGGGCTCAAAGAACAGGGCTTGTTTTTCCTGCAGTAAGTGATTGTAGTAGACCCACGGCGTGTAAATATGCTCGGATGTGCGGGGCGGCCCTGGACACAGCGGACACCGCGCAGGCCATCTCGGCCCATGAGGTTTGAGGTTTTGGCCTGACCGACTGTCCCTTTTGTTC
The DNA here is from genome assembly GCA_036023855.1 of Gadopsis marmoratus. Lineage (NCBI taxonomy): Eukaryota > Metazoa > Chordata > Actinopteri > Centrarchiformes > Percichthyidae > Gadopsis > Gadopsis marmoratus. The sequence goes on from JAVQJF010005505.1 coordinate 22,657, forward strand.
TGTTTTCCACTCCCTTAAATTCCCACCCACTTTCACAAGCTCCTTATTCACCACTACCGGCAGTGTGAAATTGATATTTTACAATACTTTCGGTTTGTCATATGGCAAACTTGTTTTTGTCAGATGGAAACTTGTGGCCTCCAAATGGCAACTCGGTGCCTCAAAGCAAACGGATTGCTTTCATGAAAGCCCCTCCTCTCGTGAGAAGTGCTGCGGAAAACAACGTGTCAAGTTTATGTTGGTGTGTGGTGTTGTTTGATGCTAATTAGCACGACGAGCATTGGGTAACAGTGCGACTGCTAAAGAAGCGGCCGGTTGTTTTGCAGACATGTGTGAAAGAAGCCCATGAATGCCGCCTTTCATGTGTCTGTGCCAGTCAGCTGTGTTCGCCCCGTGACATGTGACCTGCTTGAGTTCTTTCTTCGCTTTCAAACCAAACCCAAGCTGTGAAAATCAAGCCAACAGCTGTCGCATTTCTCCAAAATGGGATAAAAAGGAGGCTTGAGTGTATAAACGGTGTGCAGAGACACACATATCTCGGACACTTTCATTGCCGCGGTCCCAGGACGTGACTTCAAACGCAAGGAAAATTGATTTGTTTCTTTATTTGGGTTGACCCTAACATTGACCCTTGACCTTTCCGGCCTGTGGAAAACGTCAAATTAACAGATCAGATTGATTCAGTGTGAGGATTTCTTTGACGTCTAAGGTTCCCCCTACCCCAAATCTTGCTTAAAGGATGTTTTCTTTTTTCTTCACACAGAGCATGTGCTGATTCTTAACAAAGGAAATGTGTTTTTTGTCACTGGCCACACGTTATATTTGCTGTTCAGGTCTGCATCTCATCACAGCCACAGCAGCAGAGAACGCCCTCAGCTGTCCAAGAGAAAAGGTGTTTTGTTGCATTACATCAAAGGAAATGCACTAACACACACACACGGGATGACATCACCATCGCCACCACACAGGTCTTGCCGCTTAACCCGGGTGCAAAGATTAGCCGTGTCCTTGTTGGTCACCACGGCCGACCTAAATGATTGCACAGGAACAGCACTTTGCTAATACAGAGCTTGTGAGAGATGGGCAGCTTCAGGTTTGGCAGCAGTCACCTCCATGTCTTAGTCATCTTCACATCTTTGATGAGTCACAGCCATGATTAACCAACTCTTGCTTCCAACAAAGGGCTCAGTGTGTCGGTTTGACTCAAAACAGCAGAGACTTTAAGGAAAACTAAGAGAGAAATGGGAAAACAGGAGCACTGGCATCTCTACTTGTTTTGATATGGCGCTCATAATAACAAAGATGGACTGCTATAACAGGATTATTCTGCATTTTTCTGGTGTCTTGATGGGCGTGCCTATCACTTTCATACATGGAGCGATGAAATTGAAACGGTGTCTGCAGATGTGGTGCCCTCTACTGCAGCAGGGTAGATATAGCACTTGCATGAAGTCCCACATTTGTCCGTTTGTGTCGGAGCACTATTAGATTTAGCTTTTCTCATTTACAAATGCACATATAGTGAGACTGGTTTTATATTAAAAAACCGTGTGAAGTAGTTGCCAAGTATGTGTGATAAATGGCTGCTCTCTTCTTGTCTCTTTGGTTCCTTTGCCATTATTTGTTTCCTTCCAATTCTTCTTCTTTTAACTGTTGTACAGATTTGTGTAGCTTTCGCCAAGTTTTAGTTGTACCACTTGTGTATTGTTTGTAGCTCAAGCCACAGTTGAAGACTTCCAGATCCGACCCCATGCCCTTTATGTCCACTCCTACAAGGCCCCCACCTTCTGCGACTACTGCGGGGAGATGCTATGGGGTCTCGTCCGGCAGGGGCTTAAATGTGAAGGTTAGACACACACACACACACCTTGTTGAGTACTACAGGACCCTGCTGTGTCAGTGCCAAGCCTTTGAGCTAACCTACTCCCGAGTGCTTTAACTGCATCCCGACACACTCACACACAGATGCACAAACACGCCACATCCCTGACCTCAAAAATGTATCAGGGAGATATACAAGCAAACAGGAAAGCCAGTGAAAGGCTTGACATTCAGATCCCAGTGGAGTTATGGCACGTCGGCTTGCCTTTCATTTTCTGTCCTTGTTGGATGAAATTTGAATTGTACTCTTTCATTTTCGTGTTAGTAGGCAAACATTCAAGGTCGTAAATTCTCCTTTTCAAGCCTGTTCACCAGCCTGTTCAAAAATGTGTTCACCCTTTTTTCACCTCACAATCAGACTGATGTCATTTGTGTTTTCACGTCTTCAGGATGTGGGCTAAACTACCACAAGCGCTGCGCCTTTAAGATCCCAAATAACTGTACTGGTGTCAGGAAGCGGCGATTGTCCAATGTCTCACTGCCTGGACCCTCCCTCTCTGTCCCCCGACCTGCTCCTGCCGAAAATGCCGTGGTCGTCCTGGATGAGGTGAGTTCTGATTAGTGGATGCTTAGATAAGAAATGAAGAAACCCAAAACTACTCAAAGAGCCCTTTGAAAAGTTGGAAAGATATCAGTGTCTGATTATGCTCTGAATGATGCGATGAGTTTTCTTATCCTCTCGCATTAAATGAGCGGGCTGGAGTTGTAGACATCAACCTAAATCAGACCGGAATCCAGGTGAATCGGCCCAGAGTGCGAGGCAGTCAATCCTCATGGTGCTCACGAGCTTTGTCTCAACTGCTAAACGTGCCTAAACTTAACAAATTTGGCGCTTTTCCACGGGTGAATCTCCAGGGCCCTGTTGTACAATACCACTGATGCAGAAAATTGAATTGAGCTGCACATTGCTCTGTGGAGGGGTCCTCGGCGAGATCTTATGAAACCGTTTGCATAATCCCGTGCTGGAATATTCCCCTCTCTGTGTCCCCACGAAAGGTCATCAGGAAATGGAATTATGCTAATGGATTAAAAGTCTATTGAAGTCTAAGTTTATGTATCTACTCATTGGCAAAAATGAAGGAAGCTTCTTTCCCATTTCTGTCAGGAGCTCGCAGACTGCCTGATTTATTCATATCAAATCTGAACTAAATGCTCATATGGGGTAAAACATGACAACTCTAATAACTGTTTTGTAGCCACTGGGATCGCGTTAACTACGCAGTCATGCTAAGTCAGTGTGACAGATTTCTTTTTCCCTTTTCCACTGATTGCTTTCTCTTCTTCCGCTGCCATGTCATTATTCACTCTCTTTCCCTATCAGTCAAATGCTCCCTTTGAGACCCTCTATTTTCCCCCTTCTCTTCCTTCCTGCACATGGTTTTGAACTCTTCGTTTCCATCCTTCCAACCCCTGCAGCAGAGGTCCCACCAGGAGGCAGGGAAGCGGATCCTGTCCTGGAGCGGCAGGCCTATCTGGATGGAGAAGATGGTGCTGGGGCGGGTTAAGGTGCCACACACCTTCGCCATTCACACCTACACTCGTCCCACTATCTGCCAGTATTGCAAGCGTCTGCTCAAGGGTCTCTTTCGTCAGGGAATGCAGTGTAAAGGTAGGGCAACATATGAAGAGTCTGTTTCAAAGACACTGTGGTTTTTGTTGGAACATTTCGGTGATGCGTTGCCATAATTATCGTGTGTTTGAGTCATTTTCTAATGTCATCTGCCAGATTGCAGATTCAACTGCCATAAGCGATGTGCTTCAAAGGTACCTAGAGACTGTTTGGGGGAGGTGGACTTCAATGGAGGTAAGCGCCACATCCAATTTCACAGTGACAGTAGTGAACCTCTGATGTTTGCGATTTCAAATATTTGCATATTTAATGTAGAGCCAACCAGTCCTGGCCCGGACTCTGACACTACCATGGATACTATGGAGGTGGACAGTGGCGATATGGATAGCGGCAGAGGACTGGACGATCCAGAGGAGCCCTCCACCCCAGATGAGCGGATGTTCGACATCATGGATTCTCCCTTCTTGGACAGAGAAAAGGATGAAGAGCCCATCAAGACGATCAGGTATGAAGATGATTTGATTCGAGGTTACCCAGTTTGACATTTGTGGCGTGCCATCGTGGAGTTTCTGTTGATGAAGTGTAGGTGGCACTGTTTACTTTGTTGTCTCAGTTGTGATGGTTCTGTTATTTTTATATCTATTATGGCAAAATGTAGCCCTTATTGGACAGCTCAGTAAAGAGTGACAGGAAATGAGAGGGAGAGGGGTAAGACATGCATCAAAGGTCACCTGACTCATTCAAACTGTGGTCTTTGCGGTTATGTTTTAAAACCCCAGGGTCTAACTGCTCAACTCCTATGTTTATTCTACACCAGCAGCGTGCGTTTTATTTATTCCACTGCTGCAAACATAAAATGCATTACTTCCTGCACAGGGTTTCTGTCAGGAAAGACCGAATGCTGGGTGGTAAAGAAAAGCAAATATAAAAGGTTTCGCGAGCGGGCTACAGGTCAATTTAAATGTAACCCGTCACTGTTTCATTATATTCAGCTCTAAAAGAGTAAGTTAATATCATTTCATATTAATCGGTGAAATCTTACTTTTCTGCGTGTGTGTGTGTGTGTCTAGCCCTTCCACTAGCAGCAACATCCCTCTGATGCGGGTGGTCCAGTCCATCAAACACACCAAGAGGCGGAGCTCCACTGTGGTGAAGGAGGGCTGGATGGTTCATTATACGAGCAGGGACAACCTGGTAAGACTGATAACCCCCAAAAGCCCAACAAAGGAGCCCAGTCTGAAATGGACTGTGCTTAGCCTGTATGCTGGGGAAAACTCCTTCTCCAAAGCTGTTCACATGTGTTGAATTCAGCACAGAAGGTATTTTCCTCATGAAACTAAAATTTGAAGTACTGTAATACTGGTGGGTCGTGTGTGTGGGCTCTGCCGTTTGGATTAACTAAGTGTCGGTTTTTCCCCTTTTATCAGCGGAAGAGACATTACTGGCGGCTGGACAGCAAGAGTCTGAGCCTCTTCCAAAACGACACCGGGGCCAAATTCTACAAAGTAAGCATAAAACTGTCGACTCTGCCTCGTTGTTGGAAAATCTTGTCTTGTCCTCCTTATCAAGCACACAGTAGCAGTTATTAAACTGTCAGAAAATGGAGCAGCTTAATGCAAGTTGATTCAGTGTCGAGCCCGTGGTGAATAATATCTATAAAGTTCCCATCATAGCTCTATTGTATCGAAAACGTACCATTGTTCTACTTTCTTGTAATTCAGAAGGGGTGATGCTGAAGTCATTTTCATATCAGTGTTATCTGATATGAAGATTTTCTGAGAGGTGTGTGAAAAGAATCTAACCAGTGGTAGTTGTGTGACTCAGCTTGAGGGCTGCCATGTTGCAACTGTAAACTACCCTGAGGTCAGTTCGGTCCACTGAAATTTCCCCTGTGGTTTCTCACCCTGCAGCACGGTCTCTTCCCTGCATGAAGTGAAAGGCCCCAGCCACTAGCAGTAGTTACCTTTAGCTACTATGAATCAGATCAAATGGGACATTTGAAGGGGTTTCGAAGAGAGAATCCAAATTTAGCCTATGTGTAAAAAGAAATGTAAAAGGGGAAAAAAAAGTGGATTTGCTGGAGAATTTTGATGAAAATTCTGGCTTTTGAATTGAATGTTTTTACATATATATTTAATCCGAAATGGTGGTGGCTGCAGGTTTAACGCTGCAATTTCGATATACGTAAAACCAGTTGTGGAGAGTGTGTGATACTTCCCGCTCAGTGCCAGAAGCGGAGTCAGTCATTATACTGCCGCAGGGGCTTAATAGCACTGTAATTACACACTGAGGGTGGAGGGAGGGAACTGCAAGCCTGCAAGGTAAAGACTTCCACATGTGTGTTGGTGGTTGTGTGTGTGTGTGTGTGTAGAGTGGGGGATGTAATCATTTTATTGTTCATGTCGCTCTGTGTGTTGAGCTGTGGTCAGAGCTGTGCTGCAGTGGGATGGTGTGTAGGATGCAGCAGAATTTCCAGGGCGAGAGAGAGAGAGAGAGTGTGTGTGTGTGTGTGTGTGAAACAGGTGGTTTGATATGCAGCTGTATTTACAGCCCTGCTTTTGTTTTTTTTCTCACTAGCTTCTTCTTATGCTGGTTGCGAAACAAGACTAAAAAACCTAATTCCCTCACTCTTCTCTCAAAATGATCCTGCCACGCCCCGCGTCCCCTGCCACTAAAGCCTTGGAGAGGAAGGCCGACTCCTCAGGGTGTGTTTACTGGCAGCTTTATGTGGTTCTTTATTATCAACTTGGCACTCAGCTACATTTAAGACCTTCAGGGGGCTAATTGAAGACTTGCTGTAAATGCCGTCTTTTCATGCTTCAGAGTTTGGTCTTAGTTCCATGCCTGTTGCTTCAGAGTGTCAGATTTGTGTGATAGGTACCGTGAGTGATTTCCCTTCACATATAGTAGAAAATGGTTCTTTCAGGGGTTTCTTCTTTGAAAAATGGTTCTTTCAGGGGTTTCTTCTTTGAAACCACAGATTCTCCTCTCCATATGTCTGTATCCGGGAAGCCGTCTGTCCCGGGCATTTTCCTTTAATTTCCTTGAAGTTTCTAGCCTGCTGCTCATCAGTGTGTGGCCACTGTCCTCAACTCTCCTCCTTTCTTCATACCTCCAATCTGATTAGTGGCGGTCGCGCGGTGGCTTGCTTGCCAGGCATGGCAGCCATTTTCTCCATTTGGAAGCCATAACAGCTCCTCGTTTGAAGATGAGACCCCTGTACTTGTGGCTTTCTCTGAAGAACCTTTCATGGGGTGAGGGGGCTTCGCTCTGTCTCTGCCAGATTGAGTCCTGTCACACTCAAACGTTGCACACACACACACACACGTACTACCCCATAGAGGAACAGTAGTTGCCGTGTCTTTCGTCTCAGTGGCTCGCGGTAGCGCCAGCGGCTCGTGCTCAGATGGGGCCTCTGGCTGGCCCTGTAATCAGGGAACCAGAGCACTTGAGCCGCCACAGGGCCGGCTCACGTGACCCGGCCCCGCTAACCACAAGCACTTCATCTGATACTCTGTGGTAAGCCACGCGGAAGGGACAGCGTGTGCCTCGGTGAGCCCCCATTGGCTGGATCTTCCCTGTGTTTTTTAATTTTTGACCCTCCCTCCTCTCTTTGATTTGACAGCGAGTTTGAAGGGGAAGGGGGAACTTTTAAAGTGCACTCCAGCTGTCCTCTCTGTGTGTGCTCATAAGAGAGAGAAGAGTAAAAGAGAAAGTTAGAGCTGGGACTATATAATCAACACTGATTGCACCCAACGAGTGTGGATACGTTCGGAGTGTGTAAGTGTAACTATCTGTATCAACATTGTTTCTGTTATGCTGTTGTTTAGGTGGCGCATTACATTTTACCGCTTTAATATAAGATTGCTTTCTGTTTTAATTTCTTTAAATGAGGTAAACACATTTAAATCAGAAGTGGCATCTGCTTTTACAAAAGTAGTTACTTGATGTTTTTTAAAAGGTAAGAGGGAAACTGTTTTTATTTATGTATTCATTTTTGATCTGCTTTTGTCCAGTCAAAATGTTATTGTTGGATTATTTCTTTGTGCATTTAAAAAAAAAAGTATTTATCTATTTATCCAATTGTTGTATTCCTACCTTTCCTCCTAAGATGATATGATGTATTTCATTCATGTTGGTACTTACAGTGTGTAGTAATGTGGTTGGGTATGTGTGTGTGTTTCTGTCCCTTCTGCTGTTGGACTCCTGTACGCTGTTTTGTTTTGTTGGGGAGTGTTTTTAAGCCAAGACGTTGTTCATGCCTCAGGTGTATTGGTTGTGCAGACGACGCTCGGTGGGAAAATCAATTTTGAGAAGGAAAGGAAAAAGAAACTTGAGCTCTCACACAAAATGCTCTTGGTCTTATTTATTTGAGAAAACGCGGAATATAATATTTTTGTCTAATCTCCCTGCCACAGGAAATCCCTCTGTCCGAGATCCTCCAGGTGGAGCAGTCCAGAGACTACAGTAATCTGGCCCAGGGCAGCAACCCACACGGCTTTGAGATCATCACAGCCACCATGGTCTACTATGTTGGGGAGAACAACTGCAGTCACTACCACAGCCCCGCTCTGGCCGCGTCAGGAGTCGGCATGGAGGTGGCTCAGGGCTGGGAGAAGGCCATCAGACAGGCCCTGATGCCTGTCACCCCTCAGCCCAGTGTGGCCAGTGCAGTTGGCCAGGGCAAAGATCATAGTGAGTAGAAGGTTATACAGCTCTCTTGTGTTGGAAACAACTTTAAGTAGAAGCATATTACTTTTCTTCTAAAAGGTGAGATTGTTTGATATTCAGACAGCCAATAATGTATTAAAGTAGACACTGGAATTCCATGTGCCGAAGGGAGAATAAAGGTGCCAAGTATTGTAAGTAAGTACGAAATACGAAAGTTTTTATGGTGTTTCATTGAGCATTTTTAACGTTTTGGCTCGCAAAACTCATCTAAATTCTGAAATCAAGTTGGATTTGTGACTGTGTGCCGTATCAGACGAGAGTTTGTGATTCCCCTGTCAGTGATCACTTTTAATAATACAGGCTTTTTCCTAACTCAACACGAGAGTACGCTGACAGCAACTAGGGCAGCAAGAAATGAAAAGTCATGCTTTCTTTGATTATGTGCCTTGAAAGGTTTGAAGTTAGCCAAAGTAGAAAGCAGAGTATCGGACCTTAGGTCTCGGTAGACCGGGAAAACCCTGCGTTAGCGTCTGTAGACTGGAGGAAGTGACAGCTAAAGAACTGACTGGGCAGGAAATCAGCCTCACGCACGGTAGTCAGGGCAGAGATGTTTGGTTCTTAACAACAAAGAATGTGGGTGATTATTTGATTATTTGAGGTCTGATGGTTATAAACAGACTTATTATATGACATTCGAAGCCACTTTACACTGTTTAAAACTGTCCTTGTCCATAGTTCTGGGTTCATTTATTGATTTAAGGACGAGTTGATGAACTGGTAGATACTACTGATATATTGGTGTAATTTATGTGGTCATTTCTCATTCATAATGAAAGCATGTTTACCAATATTAAAATTACATTTTTGTGTGTGACATTAGCTAAATGAGCACAACATTGTGTTTTCAACTTGCTTTTATCTCTGGCTTTTGTATGGATTGGCTAGTATACAGAATTATCCCCTGCGGCTGTAATTCCCAGTTATGTAATGTATTACATACTTGCACCATTCAGTCACACATAGCTTCCCAGATCAATTTTAAAGCCAATTTATTGTGTAATAAAATGCTTCATTATGTGGAGCTGTGACTTATTGCATGCAGCTGCAATAAGCTTGAAGGTTGTGGCAAAAAACAACACTAGTATTTGAGCAATGCGCCTCTGACTACAATTACTCAAGGATTCACTGGCTGCCTTATGCATGGGTAAAGTGGCGTTTTTCAGATGTTTAATGTGGGGACTTCATGTGTTGTCCTCTCCAGAAGAGCTGTCCATCAGCATATCTGTGTCCAACTGCCAGATCCAGGAGAACGTGGTGAGTGGGGGCTTCTTTATTCTCAGAGACGCTGTTGCACAATTTCCCAGCACATGCATGAGATTCATGTGCTATTAAAGCAGTTGTTGTGGTAAAATCCAAAATTGTATCCTACTGTTTCTTTACCAAAACCTCCAGTGGTGGCTTTTATGGGGAAGCTGCTAACCCATTTTTTTTTGGTCAAGGGATTTTCGCCTCAGTTGCACTTCTGCATTGAGTGAAAGTTAAAAATATGCATATATATAAAGATTTGGCAATACCAGGAAACATTTTAAAAGAGCTGCATTTTACCCACAATGTCAGCATGAAGCAAATGTTACAGCAGTAAAAGTAAAGCACAGCAGTAACAGTGCACATTATGTCTGTATAGGATATTGCCTCAGTGTACCAGATATTCTCTGATGAGGTGCTGGGATCAGGCCAGTTTGGCATCGTGTATGGAGGTACGTTTTGCTTTTTGATATGGTACCACTTACATTTTTGTGATTGTAATACATGAGTAGGCTATTTAAAGCCATTCATTTTTACCACGTCCCATAATATTTCAGGCAAACACAGAAAGAGCGGCAGAGATGTGGCCATCAAGGTTATTGACAAGATGAGATTTCCTACCAAGCAGGAAAGCCAGCTGAGGAACGAGGTGGCCATATTGCAGGTAATGATCAGACTCCAATGATACAGCACAAAATGACATAAATTCTTTACAAAGCACAGCATGTAGTGTAAGTTTCAGAGGCCTTTCCATATACAGCACGTGCTACAGACTGTTTCAGTGCTTTAGAAGCAGATATGTCCGTGTCTGTCCTACGCTGTTCCCTCACTACTCCTGAATCAGTTTAGACTCAATGTCTTTTTGTGCTTTTCTTCAGAATCTGCATCACCCAGGCATCGTAAACCTGGAGTGCATGTTTGAGACGCCAGAGCGGGTGTTTGTCGTTATGGAGAAGCTGCATGGCGACATGCTGGAGATGATTCTGTCCAGCGAGAAGAGCAAACTGCCTGAACGAATCACCAAATTCCTAGTCACACAGGTCCGTGCTGGAGAAACACACGCCAGATCCTTTGGTCCATCTCTGCCTTATCTTTTACCCCATCAACTATTCAAGATTAAGATTCTACTCTCACAGCTCACATGCTGACTTTAACTGGATGGCTCCATAGCCTAGTGTGATAATCAATTAGATCTACAGCATGCGTCATTTCCTTTCCACACTTTTCCACATATTCCTTCACTTCTTGCTAGCATTTTCATTTATTTTGTATCATAGCTTTCTTTCCCTGTATCCCCGTGTCCTCCCTTCTGTTTGGGGGGTGTGTTAGCCCACTGTGCATGAGCCTCTGCTTCAGCTCCGGGGCCTGTTTATTCTTGTGGTGAGCTGATTGGGGTGGAGGGGGGGGGTTGATCTGCATGGCATCACGGCCTCCTCCCTGGCCCTGGATTACAGCCTGCAGTATGCTGGTGGCTTTGTGGCCTGATTGGAAGAGTCTGGGCCTCCGTGGATCCCGGGTTCCAAACAGGAGCGGGGCCATTAACAACAGCCCCATTAGCTGCGGCGGGCCTGGATCTGATGTGGCCGGGAGGACTTCTGTCAAAGTCAGGGTTAGGATAGAGGAGCCAGGCGCACTGTGGTTTTGGCACGAGGCCATAGGCAGACCTGCGTGCAGTGCTAGCTTACGCCAGGCCTCGTGAATATGAGATGAGATAATTTGTCTTTATGTGAAGGTACTGGTCAGGATGGAAGTATTTAAGGGCATCTGTATGCTTATACCGCTGTTATTTTTCCATATGGCTGCACCATAGATTATACTGCTTAGATTATATAAACATCACCCTGTTTATACCATACGCTATATACATCAAGACATATAGACGCTGGAGTTTACAGTATTGTCATCTGGATTTTTGAGCTAAATCTGCCTTTTTCGCAACAGATCCTGGTGGCCTTGAGACATCTGCACTTCAAAAACATTGTTCACTGTGACTTGAAGCCCGAGAATGTACTCCTGGCCTCTGCAGAGCCCTTTCCTCAGGTAACACATTGATATTTGTGCATATATATACGTATGTTTTCATTCCGCCCCTTTGTGGACACACGGTGACCATGTTTTCTGTCTTCTTGCAGGTAAAGCTGTGCGACTTTGGCTTTGCCCGTATCATTGGCGAGAAGTCATTCCGGCGGTCTGTAGTGGGCACTCCGGCTTACCTGGCTCCAGAGGTGCTGCGCAGTAAAGGCTACAACCGCTCTTTAGACATGTGGTCAGTGGGAGTCATCGTGTACGTCAGCTTGAGCGGGACGTTCCCTTTTAACGAGGACGAGGACATTAACGACCAGATCCAGAATGCTGCCTTCATGTACCCACCTACGCCCTGGAAGGACATCTCTACAGAGGGTAAGATGAACACTTTAGTTTACTTCAAGGAAGGGTGCAAACAAACAAACTAAAATATTCACCAATGCTTGCTCTAATGTGGCTGGTTAGCTGTGTCCTTCTCTCATGTTAGTGCTGCTTGCACCTGTAGTTTAGTGTCACACTGACATTCAGACATGTAGCCTCAGAGCTGTCCTCCCCACCTACACGTCTGGGTTGTCTGAACTGACTTGTCTGACTTTTCTTTGTCTGCGATTGAGATGAATCACTTTCATATCTCCCCAACTGCCCAAGCAGCCGCTCCTCCCACATAATGTACAGTGTGAAAGATATTACAAAGGAGAAGCAAATGATGAAGGTGGTGTTGATGCCAATGTTTAGCAAGCCAGCTATAATAACGCCGGTTGTGGTAGTTATGCAGTGCTCATCTTTTGCTGTGTGAGCTGCTTTAAAGGTGTCACATCCTTTTCTTTACAACGTATTGATGCAGACTACATATTATCGATTTCTTTCACAGCCACAGATCTGATCAACAATCTTCTCCAAGTCAAGATGAGGAAGAGGTACAGCGTGGACAAGTGTCTCAGCCATCCCTGGTTACAGGTGACATATTTGCTTATTTTCTCTGATACTTAAACCCAATTGTGTCCATTTGCATCAAAGACCACACTCCTTCTTATCAGAGTTGTAACACAGTCAAATCTGAACATGATGCACATTCTGTTAGATTCAGCGTGACTTTCACTTTCAGAGAATATTGCCTCATATTCATCATGTTTTCTACAATATCAACAGTAATTCGCTGATAGTTGTCTGTGCATCAGTGGTCACAGTGCAAACAGGAACTGCTAACAGCTAAATCGGCAGGACGCTTCACGGTGCAAATTAGCCCAAATGTGGACAAATGTAGGCATTAAAAAACAAGCAAACAAAAGAAAATCAAAACATACATCACAGTGTAGCCTATTGACTGACTCCATGGCAACATTATACTCAAGTTCAAAAATGTAGAACATGATTATCCCAAATAAAAGTCAGAAAAAGAATAACAGGAGTTAGAAAGTGTTTGTTATTTGCCCTGGTTATAAATGTTTTGACATTAATAAGGCTCAGGACATCCAACACGGTTTCCACACTCCTCTATCCATCATGTAACAGATGTTGTTGAAAATCTGTGCACATACAAACCATTTTAAATTGCATAAAACAATTATATATATATATATATATGGAGTGAAAGAGGAGCATAAAAGTCTATGGATCAAAGGAATTCAATCTCTTAATGTCAGGAAGATACGGTAGATAAAATAAGATAACTATTGTCTTTCACAAAGTAATAGATATTTTCCTTTTGACAAGACTCAACATTAAATAATGCACATTTAAAACACACGCACACAAATAGAATGAAACTTAAAACTACAACTGACGAGCAGTGTTTAAGACCTCATCGCTAATGGGGACAATGTACTGGATACGTTTCAAAGTCCATGTCTCTTTCCCTCAGGACTATCAGACATGGCTGGACCTCAGGGAGTTTGAGACGCGGCGAGGCGAGCGCTACATCACCCACGAGAGCGACGACGCACGCTGGGAGGAGTACGCCGACGAGCACAGCCTCCTTTACCCCAAACACTTCATCATGGCTCCCAACCTGGACGACATGGAAGAGGACCCCTAGTGGCACAGGGGACTTACTACAGCACATGTATTCAGGACAAGGATTGTCACAGGGACTTGTTTCATGAGGCTTTGTGAGCGGCAGATTCTCCCTCCAGAACAGTTTGTTGTGGAAGCGGAGGGAAGCCGATCAGGTGGAGAAGAACTCTCCGGAGGCTTTAAAAGTAGGGGGGGGAGAAACCCTACAGGATTTGTAGCATGAAGCACTGCTACAAGCAGTGTGCAGGTGGAGATGCATGCCACAGGAACGCATTAAGAAACTGCTAGGAGAGAAGAGCGTTCGTCTTCTGTTTGCGCGATATCAAAACATTCCATGGATTTGCTCAAGTTTGGTCCATTTTTAAGAACAATCACAAGCGAAAATATAAAAGGTGAATGTAATACTTTAGTCATTGTACACACATGTTTGGATAGCTTTGAGTAATAATATGACTCTGCTCTTTATGTGAGAGAAGAGATCAGAGAGAGGGCTTACCCCAGGAGTATAGGGCACTTTTCACAAGGGATTTACAGTCTGAGAATTTAAAACACGCGTTTTGATCTCATTTACGAAGACTGCGACTGTCCTTTGGCATGAAACTGGAACTATCACATATATTTGTATGTCTTTTAATGTATTTCATAATTGTGGTAGATTTTTGCACTATATCACCATTGAGCAAAGCAATTGAATAGAAACACTATTTGCTGCTACAGAGAGCAAACAGTTTTTCGAGTGTCCAGTCGAGGCGCAAAGTTTTAACCAGTGAAACTCAACAGAAAGTTGATGCCGCGCACAATGTTGGCTGCGTTTGTCGCCATTTATTTGAACAAAGCTCAACAGGTGTTTTCAGCCAACGTGTCGACAGAGTATGATCTGTTAGTGGCAGCTAATAGTGTGCAAGTTTTATCAGCCTTCACCCTGGAGAAAGTGACCAACAGACCCTGACCAAATATGTTGCAAACTATTTCAGTGTTTCCAAAGCTTTTCCAAATTAACATCATGAATTTCGTTCAGTGCTACAAGACCACGACCCTGAACTGTCAGTAAATGCAATAATGGAGCCAATGTTTTTTTCCTGTCCAACATGAGGCTAAAACAGCACGGGCTCTATGTTAGAGCATCATGTTTCTGTGTATCTTGTTCTGTACTTTCGCAGTATTCTTGAATGTGACTTTTGAAAGCACTCCTATTCTGGAATACGTGTTTTTGATTCTCTTTAGGTATCTGAAGTATTGTGCTGCAAGAGAAAAACCTAGGTTTTACATAGAACAAAATTGTGTTGATTTCCTTGTTTATTATGATGTCTGGACAATTTTAACAGCGCCTTTGTCGAGACAGTAGACAGAGTAGAACCTAGGTATAATTACAATTTTGGCTCACATGGGAGTTTATAATACTACAGTTTTGTAGTTTGCGCTATTGGTGTGTTTTGGGAGTACGTTCCTGTCTCCTGTTGTCCGTTTCCTGTCTTTGTTGCCGCTGGATTGGCAGGTGTCAGTGTTTTGTATATTTCAGTACATACCAATGGAATAAAAAAAACAACAACTTCTTAATGGAGAATGAAAAGGTTTTCTTCAAGCTCTGACTGTCGTTGTGTTTGTGCTCCTGACTTTAACAATAGATGTATTTCAGTGCCTGAGCGTGCATAAGCAGCCCTGGCTTGTAGTCTTGTATGGCGTGTTGCATCACGATGAGCGAGCGAGCGAGCGAGCGTGTCAGATCCCATTCTCAGCAGCTGGATGTGATTGTTGCACCGTTTGCCGAGCCAGTCGCTCACCACAAAGGGAGTAATGACATAGTTAAAGAGGGTGGTGGTGGTGTGGGGGTTTGCGGAGGACTTTGAAATCCCTATCATGGAAGCCCTTCAAGTATCAAACGTGTGTTCAGCTCTAGCCATATGAATAAAATGTCTTATTCCTGGACTGCACTTCAGAATTGGGCCTATTGTTTGAAGGTACAGTTCACCACAACCTACACAGAACAGGCCGCTGTCATTAATTTACCGAAACCTTTGAAGTGTGCTGCCCTTGATTCCTCCACCAATGTTCACTGCACTTACTGTAGATACTGGCTGACCCCCTGTTAGGGATCATGGCTAGCGTTATTGCAATGCTACCATCTTATAGCCACAGATGAGAAGGTGAAAATACTCTTTTTACTCTAAACGGTACTCAATGCTGCTCTCCTGTATCTGTTAGTCCGAATGGTTTCAACATGTGCAGCCTTTTTGCAGGCCAGGTGACCCCATTAACCTCCGTGGGGGAGCCATTTATAGACTGAAAACGGGCACAAATGCAACGACGCTGTTAAGAGTTCACTGAGTTTGTCACAGAAACGAAGAACAAAGAAAACCCAGACCACCATAACATATCACACATTTTAGTGTAGCTCGTGTTTTTCAAATTAAAGATTCGCTGTGGGGAAGAGGTGTAGAAGTGAGGAGAGTAGAGCAGAGTAGTTCCCTGCTCTGGAAATAAAGTGCAATGTCTCCCTCCTCTGGCTGGACAGAAATTCCTGGCTTTCTTTCAATACTGCCAAAAAGGCTCATGGTATGTAAATATACACATATGCACTCCAAACTGTCCTGCCATTAAGTCTACTTTTATGTTCTGTTTTTTTTTCATTTTCACCTGCTGAAGGTGGGGAAAGCTTCTCTGTGCTTGGAACTGACAGGGTTCTGTGACATCACAACTAGTTTGGAAGCCAATCGTGGTCCAGCGTGCAACTTACACAAGTGTGATGTGGAAACTTCACACCCACGCATTGAGGATGGACTAAAATGAACAATTTTTGCATATTCATAGATTCTGGATTTTTCAGTACGTTTATTTCAGTAGTACATTTTAGTAGTCATTTTAAGATTTTTCAACAAGGTAATTGAACCTTATTTTAAAATTCAAAAACCATATCAGTCACAAAATCCAACTCCAACAAGAGTATTTTTATATGTCTCACTAAATGTCTGCCGAGGATCTTTAAAATATTCAATATGTGAAATGTGTAGATTTTAAATCTACATTATCAGGAAGGCAGCAAATGAGTGATCTATGGGCCCATGTGCTAATTGTAAACGTATTGTTATAATAGGGACAATGCATGTACAGTATCACAGTAGTCCATCTGTATCCACTGGAAAAGCAGTTCTCTTTGCTGCCAGGAGGTGTCACTCTCTGTAGGTTAATCCAGTGAAATTGTAATGGAATAGTCACAGTCTTTGTGGGACACATCTGACACAGGATGTGTCTTGTTTTTCTAAGATGGATAAAGATTTGTTTTTACATCTAGTGTCAGACATGTGCACTGTTGTCTACAACTTTCAGATACTTCCTGTGCAAATACCTTTACACTTGAGTGTTTAACACATTACACGTGGACACAGCCCAAGAAATGTACTTTAGAGTGGACTATGAACATAAACATATCTGAAAAGTCCTGATGGAATTTACAAGAACCAAGTCTGTGCTATCAGACGCATGTCAAAAATAACATCTGCTGAAGGATCAGAGACAGCGGTCTGTTTTTGATGCCCTGATCCTGGGGTCTGTGTGTATTTGTTGAGCAGCTTTGCCCGGTAGCTTCTCGGCAGGTCTCTCGTCACCTCAAGGGGAGGTCTGTGTGTCACACATCTTCGTCCTCCACCCCCTCATCCCCACCTCTGTGTCCTCCATCCCTCTGCTTCTCCTCTCCACTCCATGCTGGGTATCCATGGGCTCCAGACCAAACAAGCAAACAAATAGAACAACAGAAAAACCCATCACCCGGACAAGGTTGGTCTGGGCTTGGGGGAGAGATGGGGAGAGATCTTGTTTGCTTTCCGGGCCGGTTCCATTTCACTGTGATGGCAGAGAAGGCCTCCCAGGACACGGCTACCCCCACTTCTGTTTGACTTCCGGGGGGGGGGGATCAAGGTGGTCCTCGGCACTGACACATCACCTTCCGACCCAATACACAGCTGGCTGCAGCCACAGGCCTGTAGTCTTTACCTAAGACGGCCCTGTACTCTTTAGCTGCAGTCTTTGCCTTTATCTGAGGAACTTGTTGGTGTGGCATTCAGCTGGTGGCCTTTAATCCTCACAATGCTGTCTTTCAGTCATGACCAGTAAATATAGTGATTTGTTTGATGACTGCCATCCCGTATGTACAGCATGCTATTACATTACATTGTCCGTAAATAGTGACTGGAATAAAGAAACTAATTGTGTAATCGTTAAACCGTTATGTTAGATAAAGTAACAAAAACTTAAACATTTAAATGTTGCATATTTGAGACTTAGGCCCAGTTCCCATATAATCAGCTCAGTGCCCTCTGCCTGTAACTAACTATAACCCACGCGATAACCATACTTTTGCTTATTGTGTCCTTGATGAAGGGCACAAGTCCCAAGAAACATGTCCAATCTCTAATACAATCTCACAGCACACGATGTATTTTCCCTATCTGTTCTTTCCAAAGAAAGACCTGGGAGACAAATGAATGCAACTGCGGAGGGCATTTATGGAGACAAAGGCGTCCAAAACGTGGCAAGTGGTTGACAAGATCAACTTTCAGTTCCCGTGCATGTTAACCTTTTAACCTAATGGCCCGAATCGTGGAATTTTAGGTTATGTTGATGAAAAGATAGTAGAGGTAATTATACCATCTATGAAATGTCTTTAAGTCAGAGTTTGAAACTGTGTATTGCAGGGGGAAAAAAGTTCAAAGCTGCGTGTGTGGTGGCCGGTAGGGACATCAAGACATTCTTTTGTCATGAAAGCAGTGGGAAAATGCAGATGAGCTTTATAGGTATGTTTGATTTGCCGACACCAGCTGTGCCTGGAGAATTCCCCTGACCCATCCTATGGGACCGGTTGCTGTGTGTGAGGCCACATGCACCCCTATTGCAAAGCAGGCAGCCGCAATACGACCAACCCCCCCCCCCCAAACTCTCAGGCAAGTGGCAATATTTGCTCACCTGAAATACACACATCTTGCCAATTGGGATCGGGGTGGGCTCAGGGACTGGGGAAGGGGAAGGACCCCTTGATGCAGCTGTGGCCCAGGGGAAAGACCAGACCAGGAAGTTTTTGTGGCAGGAGAAGGGTGGGGGCTCTCTTGGCAGGGTGCTGTTTAGCGGTGGCCGCCCTATTGTGTCTTAAAGAAGGCAGGGACCGTATTTGTTCGAAGCTGCAGGAGGCTGATGAGGTGCTAATCTGTTGAGTGGCTGTGTCACTGCGCGCCCCATTCCCAATAGCCTGTTAGCTGTCAGGGCCTGTAAAAAACAGTACAATTTATGGGCCCCAAGCCAGGACTCAGCCATCGGTGTCCATGGGTAAGCAAACACAGATTGGACACTTATGTTGTTGCTCTGCTAGGGCAGGCTTTACTACCTGCGGTGACACCGAGGCAGCCTCCCTTCAGCCCTCTTCATGAGTCGCCAGCCCCCTCTTTGCTCCTCTGTAAACACTACAAATTAGCCATCTGCATATGGATGGGCCCTCAGTCCATACAGGAAGGAAACAACTGTCTGGCAGAAGGGAAAGGATACAGGCTCATCTCTCTAATGTCGACCAGATATACATTCTCCACTATCAGCTTCTTAATTTCTACCCTCATGCGTACGAAACACGGATAGCACATCCAGGCACAGGGGTTTTAGATACGCCAGACGCGTGTGCTTGCTCAAGAGAGTGTGAGATTTTGTTGTACGGTGCTTTGAAGCTTGAGGATAATGAAAGCATCGGGCCGCCCAGTTGTCTGCGAAGGGTTCGGGTCAGCAGACAGAGGTAATCCCAAACTTGAATTTCCGCATCAGCCTGGAATACAGATAAGACAGCAGCAGATATGAACCTCACTGACTGAGTGGCTAATGGAAAAAGGAAATGGGCCAAAAGCCTCTCTCAGATTTAGAGCTGAGATGTGTGTGTGTCTGTGTGTGTGTTTTCTCAAGTGCTCTGTCAGAGATGGTTGCGGCCCAGCAGATTTGTGGGAATTGAGCATTGTGGCGATCAAAGGAAAGTGTTGTATTAAAGATTTGTATTATACCCCTCTTTCATAACTTTATATCAATTCAAAACCAGATTAAAGTAGTTTATCAATTAATTGAGCTATCGTGGAAAGGCTGCTAGCAGGTTATGCCCACATCCCTTGAGTCACCAGATGGATTAGAAAGACCATTACTGATACACAACTTTTTAATCACCGTGCCAGGTTTGCCCTCCTGTCCAACCTGACGTGGCTCTGACAGCATGACGGTGTGCCAAACCTTATCATGGATTATGGCACGGGCTTGATTGTCGTGATATTTAGACACAGAGCTTCCCATGGCAGCCTGGCACTTTAATTAACATAGCACTACGGCCCCCCTCCTGCTTTAATTGCCTTCAGTCTGTGATTAAATGTGTATTGACTCTGCAGTTGGTCCACTAATGAATAACAATGTTCTGATTTGGTGATATTAAATCTTTTGGCTCTAATACACATCCCCATCCATGTTGCTTAGACGGTTCAGACGTTACAGGGAACCACGGCATCTGATCAGATCTACGTCAGAGTGGGGGGTTTATGCAATTTAGAGAATATATCACACAATCCACATGAAGTAATTTTGTGTTCACAATCCTTCGCATCTCTTAGTGTTATTTTCTGCACCATTTCATGATTATAAATTGCACCTATATTATTTATTATTGGTTAATGAAACAGTATAGATTATTCAAACTATTAAAAAGCAAAAAGAAATGGGTTGCCAGAATGTGAAAACCCCCATTTGGCAGGCGTTTAACTTTTCTATTTAGTCATAATGCAGTTATAAATGCCGGTAATCCATTAATACTTGTTCATGTGTCTCTCACTTTCAACTAAGCCATCGATTATTGTTTTATAAAATACACATAGTTACTGCTGGCAGATATAAATGTTTATAAGTTGTTAATAAAGAGATCTTGATCCATATTTTCTTAAGTCCTTTTCTAGAACTATGTGGTCAAATGCTCTGACCAGTCGAAGCGAGTTTAAAAAACCTAATGTGTAAATGATTTATTAGTCATTAATAGAATAATTAATTACAAGCAGAACATAAACCCTTTATAAAGGGTATCTCATCAGAAATGTTTTTTAAAAAAATTTAAACTGCATATTGCAACAATTGGATCTCCTAAAGACTCCAATTTGGTGCACAAGCATTCTTTAGTTTCATCTGATGTGTGCATCTCTGGGGATCCCACCATCCTCACACTGTCCCTGTGGTCCAATTGATAAACTGACACCTTGTTTGATAAATGAAGGGCAGCGGTCAACATAGGGTCCTTTACCATGACAAGAGAGAAGTATTGAATCTGCAGTGCCGTGGATACAGTCAACATAAAACATATCGAATGGCATTCCTCACCACATTCCTCTCAATATCAAATGGTGCGTATTTGAGGATATCCTGTTGTTTGCGCCCTGACCCACAGGGGCCAGTGCAATAACTCTGGACTCCCTCCCACACTGCATCTCAATGCAATGGACACTCTCAGTTTTTATTTAGCTGGGTTGTGTGCCTTCCCAGTCCAGCCGCTTTTCAGATTCATTTCCAGGTAAACACAGTGCGGCCAGCCACAAACCTGCGGCCAACAGGCGTTGTCACAGCTGTGGCAGATAATGGCAAGTCCAAACTCCAGCCCGGCTCTGGAATGTTTACTGTCACCACAGGCAAGTTGGCAGCAAACATTTTTTTTTTCCCCAGCACTTTGTTAGAGGAAGACTCTCCCGTTATTAATTTTATTTTGATGAATTACATGCTTAACCCTTTTGCCCTGTTCTCTATTGTGCAACTTGGTGCACTCAGAAAGATACAAAGGCACAACAAAAGGGGACATTCTTAAGTGAATCTTTAAATTTCGGTTGGAACCCCCCCACCCCCTTACTTTGAAAGTTGAAACTTAAAGTTAACACATTCCTGCCAACAACTCCTGGGTGTTTGAAGGAATGTTAGAAGAGTTCCGCCTTCCTCTCACAGACCGGGGAGCACCCTGTTTCCATTATTTCCATTTTAGGGCCTTGATCATGCAGGTGTTGTGCTTTCACTTCTTTAACTGACTCATTAAACTTTCACCATTTAGCGTTTGCCCTTGTCATAAACAGTAAGGGAATGACACCTGAATATGTGAAATGTAACACGGATCATCATAGAGGCTAAATGATCAACTAAGTGGCAAAAACCCAGCCTTGAAAGCGGAGAGGTGTAGGTCACAGCACTGGTCTGGGTGCTGGATATGTATACTTTACAAGAACACAGTGTGCTACCTTGGGTTTTTTGACTCACCTTTGTGAGAGAAAGTAAAGGCAATTCTGTCCTCATCTCCAGTGTGTGTACAGGGTTGTGAAAGCGTGAGCTGGGAACAGAGCGATCATGTTGAAAGCAAACGTCAACATGTCGCACTAATTATTGTAAAGCATTTAGAACCACAATGCTCCAATTAAAGCAGTTTTCAAAAACCGGCTCAAGCTTACACACAGTATTGTAGATGGCCGATGTTACAAAATAAAACAGAAGATGGAGTTTACATGGCCTGCACCCTTTTATTTGCCTGTAGCAAATTTTCCACACAGTTAATGGAACGGGTTCCACATAACATGACCGTAATTCAATCATAACGTGATGTTATTGCGCAGCACACCACAAGGGTTCTGGAAGAAATATTTTGGACAAAAAAACAAGAGAATCTCCTGTAGGTCCATATTAAAAAATAAAAGGCTAAAACAGAGAAGGTTTTGTAGTTTCTTTTTTTTTTTCATTTTATTATTAAACCCATTATGTTTCCTAAAATGGTGTTGCTGTTCATTTGACAGCCATTTGCTTTTCACTGCTGTCAGTTTGTTTCGGATGCAGAAGTGCAACAACAGGCCTGCATGCAGTGTGTGTAATTGTTTGTCTCAGCGTATAATGCAATGATTGTCATTATTTGACATCCAACCATAAAGGGTGACTTTCTGACTTCAACCCCCACCCCCACTGTACGCAATTTAAATAGAATGTGCTAACCAAGTCCTGATGGTCTAGACTTTATTTTAGTCTTAGTTTTAATTTCTGTCCTTCCATACTTGCACCTAATGATGATTTATTGCACTGACAACCAAAACAGAAATGATGAAGGAGCCACGTTGCTGTTCTTTAGAGTACGAGCTATTGTTACAGAAATGTTACACATGTCGCACATGAAAAGGTAATTGGGGCAGTTATTGTGTTGGAGCGACTCCCCTTTGTACCGCAGCGTATCATCACACATCACAGCAGAGGATAAATAATGAATACATAGAAAATGGGGTGATAAGAGTCCAGTTGAAGGTTTTGTTTTTGACTAAATCCAAAATGTGACCTTCACCCATGTGAGAGGACTCTGGCAGGTTGATGATTAACTATGGAATTAGCAACATGTCTCATTCAGGAACATAATGTCATGCAGGTCAAGGACTCTTTTAAAAAACTGGGGTTTTTGGTGTCTGTAATTTTGGAATAACTACAACAAATGCTTCTGTTTCCAAGCTATATACACTGTTGATGTGGTTTGTAACAGGCACAGTTGGTTTAGGTAAATATCCAGCAGGAGATTTTTGGTCAGTTTACCCACTTTTGACACTGAAAAACACCATACATGCTTAGTGTCTTTTGCAGGTGCAGACAGTTTGGGCTTATTTTTGTGTTAATTTGTGCGACAGAAATACGTGTAAAATGTGGATTTAAATGTGGATTATTTATGAATATATGTTTAGAGATATTTTATGTGAAGACCTACAAAACACTGTCGAAATATACAACTATGTCAATAATAGGATCAATATATGTTAGATGGTTATTTGTTTGAACTGTTTTGTGAATTCTGAAAGCATTGTCGTTTTTAATCATTAAAAAAAAAAAGAAGTAATAGCCTAAAACACTTCCAGAGCGCAGATTTAACCATGTCTCTCTCCGGTGAAATCCCCCATCCTCAAACACACACACACACACACACACACACACACACACACACACACACACACAGCTTTTTCTCATGATCTCATTTCCAAGTTAAGCAGACTCTGTTAGTCCCTCGTCAACACGACAGGTTTACTCGCCTTTACTAATGGCTCTCTATACTGATAGTTATGCTCTTGCGTAAATATGCAGTCAAATAGATGTACCACTACTGACACGTGGCTGGCACCGGACTTCAGCCTCACCTTGATGCTTGTGTCATACAAATACTGTACAGGCAGCGAGAAGTTAAGGATCTCCGCAGCAGAGAACTCCTACTGCAAAGGCGTCGCAGGCACCAATACGAGCAAATATCAATGTACCTTTTTACTGTGGCGCACACTCCGAGGTGGCATAATTAAGATGTATATAAGCTGCAGGTTCAATTCAGCACATAAATAGGTGGGGGGTATGAGGTTTTGGGGTTTGGTAGACTTCACTGCACCCCCGTTTTATCGTGGGTTAAATTATTTAGCATCTATTTAGTGTAAAAAAAAACAACCTCAAAATCATACAAATTCGATCGATTCCATAACGTTTCACGGGCGTTTGATTTGCCAGAATGCTGCTTTATGTGCCACTAAACAAGCAAAGCCAGTTGGGGACGACAGCCGAGAGAGGGCGCTCTGCAGCTACGCGTGGCATATTCAGCACTAATTAAAACGTTTCAAACAGTAATTCAGTCGTCCGGGTTAGTAAAGCGGGACAACACCTCGCCTTTTGGCAAATATTTGTGACATTTTGTAGAGGAGACGCGCGCATCCAAACGCCGACAGCGACGGAGAAACCGGCTGATTCGTATTAGAACAGAACCAGTTTGGGGCAAAGTGATCGACGTGGCTTTTAGTTTCACCAACATCGACCAGCTTTTCTCAGAAGGAGCTGAGATCATTTGGATGAGTTGTGCACGCGTGCGTTCCTGCAGGCCCGCATCCACCACGAGATCACGGTCACGTGCAGGTTACAGGCCCCGGCGTTCAAACACAGTGACGCCGCTCTTGTGCCTGGATTTATGCATCAACGCGATACGCTGCAACGCAATTATTAGGCCTATTAATGCCTCAATACAGTCCTTTAATCAACCTTTATATAATTCGTAAACGTTGTCATGTTCCTTAGTGTTGCTCATGGGAAAGAATGAACAATATATATATATATATTGTATATATTATATATATATAGGATTAGGGTGTGAATTCCTTAACGCTATTCAATGAAGATGGATTATGATTTCAGGTCAGCTGAAGTGGACTCCGCGCGCTGGAGGATGTGCGGAATGAAAGGAAGAGCGCCAAACATCCCTTTTATAGCTCTTCTCTTTTGGTTTTTTTGTGGTTTTTTTCCAGCCAAAATGCAATAAGATTAGTTCATAATGAACGTTCTTTTCAGTCAGCGCAGGTGTACAATTGGGCTGAGGGGTGTGTGTGTGTGTGTGTGTGTGTGCGTGTGCGTGTGTGTGTGTGTGTGTGTGTGGGGTGGGGTGGGTGGGGGGGGCTTGAGGAGTCTCACGCCTAGGTGCGAGGAGATTATTCAAATAGGGCCCAAGGCGTAGAAGTAGGGATTGGAGGCTTGCCTGGCGCACGGAGCTATATCACAGCGTTAACAGGCAGCACGGAGCGTCATTTGAACTCCAGTCACTGACAGACGCATTTCTCGGCCGGCGCCATAAGACACACATGCAACAGTCCTGGACGAAGGGACACGCCGACGACCCAAATACACTCAGTGGTCCCCCAGTCACCTGCTATTAGAGAGACTTTGGGCTTTTCCTCTGCTGGGAGACGCTTTGTAAAAGTCCTCCATGATGCTTGGAGCAGTTAAAATGGAAGGACACGAACACACCGACTGGAGCACCTACTACGGAGAGCCCGAGGTGGGTACCTTAAATATATATTTTTTTTCCCCCCCGTCTAAAGCCGATCCCATTTTATACAACTCAATATTAGCCCTGAGATAATATTAACTTTGTGATCAAATATTGACTTGAGGCGCCTCCAAATCCTCCCCCATCTCCACGCAGCGCACTATCCTAACAAAGTTGCTTGACATATATATATATATTTATATATATATATATATGCCAATTCGTATAGGGGGGGAACTTTTCACGCGGTATAATTTCTAAAATCTATTCGTATCTTTACTAAATCAGATTATTATTTGTGTGCGTGTGTGTGTGTGTGTGTGTGTGTGTGTCATGTTTCCGCTCAGCAAACATCCGAGCTGTTTGATTTCGGGGAGATTGATTCGAATATTTGTGCTGCAGTCGCTGATTTTTGCTCATATTAGGCGTCAACGTTCTCATCGACACCGTGCAGCTTTCTGCGGTGTTGCTTTCTACTCGCCCTTCACCCGCGGCACTGAACGCACCGCCGAACACGCGCAGCCGCGTTTTTACCTTTTTAAAAACTTATTTAACGCGGAAGCAAAAAAAAAAAAAAACCAAAACAAAAAACACCCAGATGCTTATTTCAGCCTTTCGCGAGCCACCGCGCGCCATTAACATGGCCTGGTGTTTTAATCCTATTTTGAAATAACGCAAATGGATTAAATCCCAATCCTTTCCGATGTGACGAAGGGGGCTTCGAGGAGAGCGACCCTCGGGGCTCCGCGCCGCCGCCGCCGCCGCGCTGACTTGCTGTCTGTGCTGCTTTGTGCCTGCTGACACTGATGGCTGCTTCTCTCTCCCTCACCGACAGTGTTACACCTCCGTTAGCAACATGAACACGGGCCTGGGGATGAACTCGATGAACACCTACATGAGCATGTCCGGCATGAACACCTCGGCCAACATGACGGCCAACTCCATGAACATGTCCTACGTCAACACGGGCATGAGTCCCTCCATGACCGGCATGTCACCGGGCACCGGAGCCATGAACGGGATGGGCGCCGGCATGACGGCCATGAGCGCCGCCCTGAGCCCCAGCATGAGTCCCATGACCGCGCAGCCCGCGTCCATGAACGCCCTGACCTCCTACACCAACATGAACGCCATGAGCCCCATATACGGACAGTCCAACATCAACCGGTCCAGAGACCCGAAGACCTACCGCAGGAGCTACACGCACGCCAAACCCCCGTATTCCTACATCTCCCTCATCACCATGGCCATCCAGCAGTCTCCCAGCAAGATGCTGACGCTGGCCGAGATCTACCAGTGGATAATGGACCTCTTCCCTTTTTACCGACAGAACCAGCAGCGCTGGCAGAACTCCATCCGCCACTCGCTGTCGTTCAATGACTGTTTCCTCAAAGTGCCCCGGTCGCCGGATAAACCCGGAAAAGGCTCCTTTTGGACCCTCCACCCGGACTCCGGGAACATGTTCGAGAACGGCTGCTACCTGAGGAGGCAGAAGCGCTTCAAGTGCGACAAGAAGACGATGAAGGATTCCGGACGCAAAGGGGGCGACGGCGGCTCCTCCAACAGCAGCTCGGAGAGCTGCAACGGCAACGAGTCCCCGCACTCCAACTCCTCCTCCGGCGACCACAAACGGTCCCTGTCGGACATGAAGGCGAGCCAGGCCCTGAGCCCGGAGCACGCCGCCCCCTCCCCGGGGCCGCAGGGGCAGCACCTCATGGCCCAGCATCACTCGGTCCTGGCGCACGAGGCGCACCTGAAACCGGAGCACCACTACTCCTTCAACCACCCCTTCTCCATAAATAACCTCATGTCCTCGGAGCAGCAGCATCACAAAATGGACCTAAAGACTTACGAGCAGGTGATGCATTACTCTGGCTACGGCTCCCCCATGGCCGGGGCTCTTTCCATGGGCCCCATGGCGGGGAAAGCCGGTCTGGATTCTTCATCCATACCGGACACGACTTACTATCAAGGCGTGTATTCCAGGCCAATCATGAACTCCTCATAAACTCTTCAGCCCGGCACCCGATGTGGACTTTCTTCCCCTTCGATTTGTACATTTGTAAAAAAAAAAACAAAAAAATATAGAGTTTGTGTACAATATGTATTTCAGATATTTTTGACGTTTCCCAGGCGTTTTAGTTGTCGAGTTTGTTAGTAGCCTAATTATTTTGAGAGAGGATGTTGATAATAATAATAATAATTAAAAGTGATGATAATGTGACGAGATCTGTTCAGAAGTCGGCTTCAGGAATGGACCCCAAAGACAAACAACAACAACTTGCTGTAAAATAGCCCACATCTGCATATCCGGATCCCTAAATGAATTTTAATGCCTCGCAGGATTTCTTCAATCATTTGTGTAATTCCTATTTATGGCTTGTATATGTGTATTCTTGTAGTGACAAGAACAGAATCTATATTAAAGTGTTATTGGTTTTGTTTTCTGAATATCATGGTGTTTGACCGTTATTATTACCATTATAAACTATTAGTAGCCTATAGTGGAGGCAACAAGTATATCCACCATTTAATGTCGTCAACAGCAAACATTCCTATTGAGGTTGTATTAATTGGTTACATTTGTATAAATAAACAGAATGCAACATAACAGAAAACATATTTGACATTAAAGAATAACATTCATTTAAATGTGTTCATGCTAAATACAGATGACATGTTAAAAACTGAAATTTGTAAGGAGGAAGGTGCAGCTAAGGACAGTATTTATTTTTTCACTTAGATACATTTCTGACTATTTGTGACATTAATAATAACAAGGGCAAATTCCCTATTAGTGTGTAGTGTGTTACACAATAATTAATGATCATTTTTTACTATTCTAAAAAAAGATTCTTACCCATGTGCTTTTTATAAGAAGGCGTATATATCCTCTGCTGGGATTACAAGTTTTGCTGGACAATATTGTGCACAATGCTTTCAATTTGTCCGTCCGAAAATGCAAACAGAACAAACACACGCTTATTAATCCCAACACAAATGGGGATATTTATGGAGGAACAAGTTTACCCAACACATCAGCCACTTTGTTACATTTTGGCACTGAATGGATGGAGAAGACAACCCCGCAAAGAGGCATTTAAGAAGCAGCTAAAAAAAACCCCAAAAAAGAATAAAAGAAAAATGACAGACTCGACTCCCAAACAGGCAGCAGGGTTTCCTATGTGTGTTTTCTGCAGACACGCACATCACGCAACCAGTCGCATCGTGCAGATTCGCTAACATGCACACATGTGTGCAATTTCATCTCCCTAAAATGCAGCTGCCGCAAGCTGTGTGCAGGAAGAGCAGGTCACATAATGATATACATGCATTAAAGCAGCCATTTCAATTCCCACACATCATACAGTGGGACACATTATGATTCAAACCTATCTAGCACTGTCACTCAAACACCATGCCTGCCTGCCTGCCAGTCACCCCCCCCCTTCACACACACACACACACACACACACACACACACACACACACAGCAAAGTTTAGATCAGTGAATAGTGAATAAGATTAAGTGTCATTGTCACATAAAACAGCCTCCCGTGGTGCAGGAGAATAGCTGCTGGAAAAAGGGGGCTGATTTGGGAACAGAGCCGCCTGAATGTGATGCTCTAACTTTTCTCCCCACAATCTGGGGGCCCATTGTCTACGCTCTATTTTTAA
>JAVQJF010005507.1:0-48261 GCA_036023855.1 Gadopsis marmoratus
TCAGAACCAGCATCACCGTTTCAGCAGTTTGAGCTACAGAAGCTCTTCTGTTGGATCGGACCACACGGTCCAGCCTTCGCTCCCCACGCTATGACCCTGTCAGCGGTTCTCCTTCCTCGGCCCGCTTTTGGGAGGTACTGACCCCTGCAGCCCGGGAACACTAACGGCCAGATTCACTGACCGTTACTCTCAACTTCTTACAGTTGTACACAAGCTGCAACACTAAAGTGAAGAGGAGTGAGTGGAAAATTAAATCAACTAATATAATCAATTTGTTGTTTCAGTCATTTATTGAGCAAACGTGCCAAACATTTTCTGGTTCCAGCTCACCAAATGTTTTATATCTCTGTAAACTGAACCCGTTTGTATTTTGGGACTGCTGGTCGGACAAAACAAGACATTGCCTCGTCGCTCGGGGAAATTGTGATTTGACATTTTTCACTATTTCCAAACATTTTATAAACTAAAAACAGTAAAGTAACAAACTTAAAAAATAACAAGCTTCTGTCACTTTCTTACAGTTGAATCTAAGGATAAAGAAAAGCCCTTTATGGCAAATTTGTGATTTTGGTATGTTTAAATTAGCTTGACTGAACTACATTCAAACTGCACATACGTGACGACGAGTGGGCAACATAAATAAAGTCCCCTGCCATGATATGTCCAGTCCTGCTTCCCACTGGCCCTTCAGCAGCTCCACAGTATACCACGACTCTGCCTGCACATGCTGATCATGTAACTGGGATCTATACGGGAGAGAGCACATATAGCATTCCTCGCTGCGAGCCTGACAGATGCATGCTAGCAGAGTGGAAACGCAGCGCGCCGAATGTGAACTTGACACCGAGCGGCAGATGCCAGCACGCCGGGCATGCTACTCGACGGGACGAGGGGGGGAAATGCCTGCGGCATCGTGACCGCGCATATGCAGCGCTGCGACGCTCAGCTGGTGGAGAGTTTAAGAAGACGACAGAGTTCAGAAAGTCACAGATGAGGAGGCTGCATTTCTCGTGGGCCACTGCCGACGAATCCCTGGAGTTTTGTTAGGATCCTGGTTGCACAGCATCTACTGGTTCTAATAACATTCTGAGTTCCCACCGCAAAAACAACTACAGTAAAATAAGAAGCGTAAAGGCCAACATCAGTTCACTGAAGGCCTCAGTATGCTGAAGTGCTTGTTGTCTGAAAAACCCTTTTCAACGGCAGCATTAAGTGTTCGATTAGCTTACATACGTGGGGCTGCACCTAACCATTATTTTCATAGTCCATTAATTGTTTAGTCTATAAAGTGTCAGAAAATGGTCAGAGAAAAAAATATATTTACCCATTACAATTTCCCCAAAGGTGACACCTTCAAATTTCTTATTTGTCCGACCAACAGTCCTAAACCTAAAGATATTTTTGTCATTTTGTCTTAAAAAAATTACTCAGAACCACTAACCGAGTATGAAAACAGCCAAATCCAAAGAGCTGGACAGAGCCGCTAACGTTAGCCTAACTCTGACATCGGTAGCATCCAGGCTTCCGCGCAGTGGGAAAACACTACACGTTGGATGAGCTAGCTGTGACGTTTTGGATTTCTTTCAACGTAACACTGAACTGTAACTCCACAATATAATGTAGTATGAAATGGGACACGGAACAAATGTTTGGATACTATACTGCAAGAAGTAAGCTAGTTACATTAGAGCAGATAAACACAGCGTTTAATTCGCTCCTCTTTTACACTTTTACTCTTCTATGTTTGGTTTGGAAAAATAAACACAGTCCACACTAAACTCTGTACATATGGAGAACAGCGCTGTGCACACGCTTTGATGTGCTGAGAAATACTAGCTACTGTCGGACAATATTTGAATTTTTCCAATACAGACAATCCAACAACAGTACGGGATTTGATCTTAAAGCAAGTGCACGATCATCAGACTGTCCGGGCGTTATCCCCATTTGTACAATTCAATATGCCGAGACTACATGGAGACGCAAAATGTACAAACGGGTTCATTTTAAGGGTTTAAATATGGCTGGTGGTGAATGTAGTATTGGAGAAAAATGGAGGCAAAAGTCAAAAGTGGTTGGACTGTGCCGTGAGAGGCTTCTTGAGACAATGGTCCTAGTTTGATTAACATTTGTTGGTCGTCATTCACTATGTACTGTCAACATACACGAGACGTATGCTTCATGATGTTGGTGCTTAGTATAGAAACTGGGACATGAAATTGGAACAAAACGCAGCCTGAAGCAACACAAACTGTCACCACACTGGCAGCCTACAGAAGAAAACACAGACCACAAATCCAAACCAGTAAGGAACTGCTTATAGAACCACCAGTACGGGGAAAACATGCGGCGAGTACAGGGATGAAACGCAGAGATCGACAGACAGAGTTGTATGGAAATCCTGCTACCTGCTGAGAAGGAGGTTCAAACAACTTTCAGTGCCACAAAGAATTAGGTTAACAGCCAACACGCAAGTGTCATTTCATCGCTTGATAGTTATACAATCTGCCCCTGAACAACAATGACACAACACTGATATAAAGGCTAATAAACATCTAATAATAATAATAATATCATTACTGTCCATCAATTATTACAAACTACACTGTGATATTAACACTCAGCACCAGTGAGCCAACAGTGACCACAAAACTATCTGCAAATCTGTAACCCGTCTGTAAACTTAGAATGAATCAAATCATCAATGTTGACATTAAAGCAAGTTAGTCAGTGTACATTATACAACTACATTAGTCTCCACGTACAGAGACAACATCCGAGCAAACACCGAGCGACTTGTAGGCTATCTAGGAATCTTGCATTAATTTACGTTACGATAACCAGTTTCCAAACTACAACAACACCGATGCCATCAAGCAGGCTGACAGTTGGTTGGTTACACATGGCTACTAACCTTTGACAGTAGCCGCTGTTCACATTAGAATGGCTTCAAAAACCACACGCTCACATCACATTTCGGGGCAACACTGGGCTGGTAGTATACTCTGAACACCAGCAGCGGTGTACCAAGGCTACGTAATGATGTGGATGTGGCTGCATGGCATCATCCCCTCAACGGTTCCTTCGCTAAATGACCCCAAAAGATCTCCAGAACGTTTTGCTAAGAAGACAACCTACCCACGGGACTAGTTGGTGTTTTCAATATAAATCCCGGATCAGATTTAGCAGCGTCCACACTCAGGATACATGCTGGTACTGGATGTGGTACCTAACCGTGTGTTGGCTCAGTTATCTTAGTACTTTTCTGGTAACGTGTGTGCTGACACCGATGGCCAATGATGCTGTCCAAGCCGTCTGTTAGCAAAGAAACATGTATGTATTAAATTTAAATGATATGTCATTACAACATTCTATAAATACCCATCAACATGCTGGAAACGTGGTTTAAATAGAGACACTAGCAGTTAATAACGACGCTGTAACAGCGTTAGCATGTTTGTCAAGCTGCACATTTTAGCACCGACGGCCCGATAAAACGCACATTACACGGCCGTTACAAACAACTGGCCGCCGGCTGGACGGAGCCGGAGCTGCCGGGGCTGGAGGCCGGGAATTACCCTGGCAACCGAAAACACACGCGCTAAACAACAGCACCACATACCATAATATCTAACATCACACACACACCGGGAAACATCTTACAGGCGCCCAAACTGTTGTAAAGGCTTTACAACTAACAGCCGAGGCGCAGACAGACGGGGGACACCGGGAAACCTGCTGTCCCCTCTCGGGTGCTGCTTAAGCTAACGAAGCTAACGAAGCTAACGAAGCTAAAATAGCTAAAAATAAACCTGACAGACGGGCGGCGGCGTCTGCAGCAGCTTCAGTCTGGTTACTTTGCTACAAATGTTGTTTTCGAACCCGCAGCTGCTGCTGCTCTGGTCTCCCTCGTTGTTTTTCTTTCCTTTCAGTGAGATTACAGGTAATTTAACGAGCAGAGGAAGAACAGGCTGCCCCTGTTGCTGCCTGTTGGTTGGCCAGCAGAGCTCCGTGTCCTTCCCCCTAAATCAGGGCTTCCCTCCGTTACGTTTTAATTCAAGGGCGGTAATCCGAGGCGGGGAGTCAGCGGCGTGTCCCCGCCACACTGGCCGGGCTCAGGCGCCCTCTGGCCGGCCACAGAGGCTGTGCTCACCCGTCGGGAGGACCGAGGCTCCGGGCTTCTTGGTTAACATGGCGGCCGCTCCTCTCCTCTGGACACACACAGGCAGGACGCCTCCTCTTCCTCCATCTGCAGCTCCTCCTCTTCCTAATCCCTCCAGCTCACCAACTCTTCGTCTTCCGCTTCTTCCTCTTCTTCATGACGTTTTATGGCGGTTGGCAACCAACGCTGTGGAGCATTACCGCCACCAACTGGTGTGGAGTGTGCACCGGGCTTAAACCGCCAACTCTTCCTCCTTACTTACATTCACCGTTTTAAACATCCACACTCACTCAGTTTTATCATTAAGGACATTTGTTTTTGTAAATTTTAGTCTCATTTTTACCTCGTAAACCTTTTACATTCTCACACACTTCCTGAAATACATCTTAGCCACGAATAAAAACCTGGACGCTAATATTGGCAACAATAGCAGTAGCCTAATAGCACCACCATATTTAATTATGTTACAATATATTTGATTATTTATTGTACTTTGTATTTCTATACATCAGAATTTTCTTTCTCTCATATGTATGGTATTTATTTGGAATATATGTTATGTTTATATAGTGTGTAGTATATCACTATAGCAACCTGTTATATTTCTACTTCAGTATGACAGTATAGTGACTTTTTCATGGTCTAAGTTATATTGTTAATGTATATAATGTAAATAGATTTTGAATTTCATTTCATTAATCCATTTTTAATTGTTCCTTGTCTGTTTCCAGCCTCTAACCTGCGGTCTGGTTTCTTGTGCTGCGGCGACACGTGAATTTCCTCACTGGGATCAATAAAGTTTTATCAAATTTTAATATTACCAATACAAAAATAAGTGGTGATAATCAAAAGGCCTTCTCCAGAGGCCCATCAGGGACCAGATTAGATTTAAGGCAACAATGCAATTAGCATCTGTAGCGCTAAGTACCTTTTGAGTTAATTCTTGGCAAAAGAGATAGAAAATCTTAACTAACTTACCAGCATTTTCCAGAGCTTTCAACCCCAAGTGCTAGTAAGTGGACCTTGATGTTTCACGCTACGTTTACCAGCTAAACTGTGGAATGATAAAAACCAGTCACATTCCCCACGTTAGCCAGAAGACCTTCAAACCCCCGAGGATGACCTTGTGCTGCGAGTCTCACAGAACATGATGCTCAAGGTGTAGCAGAGCAGAGCGGAGCGCCGTTCTTCATCTCCGCCTCACGCAGCGTTTCCCATGAGAGGACATCATCGCAGTGTGAGACTGTTGATCTGGCTGCTTGGAGACCAACAACATGTTTACAGAGAGCTGCCTTGGCGCTGATTCTGGGCAGTGTTGTGTTGACAGTGCAGCTTGAATAAAGTCAGTGTGCCTCTGTGAGGCGTCATGTTTCACACCTTTTAGTTAAATTACAGAGAAACACACACACACGAGCAGAAGTAACTAACTCAGCACAAATAAGCACAGAACACACCTTTATTATTTTTCATGTGAGGGAACAAGATTTACTGAGTTATCTTATAAACGCTGCTCTGGACTCTGCACATCCCAGACACCACCACACGTGGTGGGGCAGGAACAGGAAGATGGGGAAAATTAAATCAGCACTTCCTCTTCTTTTTTTAAACACGGTTACAAAAGTGTTTAATAGATACACACAAACGGTACAGATATAAATATAATGTAAAAATACAAACAATAAAAAGTTATTTATTGAATAATAATAAAAAATAAAATAAAGCTATATAATAACCTAAAGTCCTAGTTTTATGGCGGGTCAGCATCCAGCTGTTGGTGCAGCACCTCCACCTCCCATAGCCACTCAGGGATGTAGTCTGTTGTTTGTTCCGGAAGGTGGCGGTAACGCACCTGGATGCCGTAAAGCTAGAAGAAGAAGCAGAAAACCCGACTGCCATCTAGCGGTTGGGCTGCGCTATTGACCGCCTAACGATGTTTTTATTGTGAAAAATGGAGCTGACCGGAAGTCGTATCCTAACCATAAGTGGCGGCATCTTCAATAACGTCCGTGATGGCGGCAGGACGAGGGGAGTTTTTTCGGAGTGTATTAGAGGGTTTGGAGAGGAGGCCCTCCCAGGCGGGTCCGGGTCACCGGAGCAGCCGACAGCCGGGTCCGGCTCCGGGTCACCGGCCGCCGGGCGGCAGGAGGCGGAAGCAGCGGCCGCAGGCAGCACCGAGCGCTGTGAGCGCGGATGGTGGCAGGTGACCGGCAGCACCTCTGCAGGCCGAACAAAAAGCCTCATTTATTGTCCTTCACGGAGTTTAATGTCACTCTTCCTTCCTGTCTTCCTGCAGCTGCCCCCAGGCTCGGCCTCCGCCTGTGGAAGGGTTGCTGCAGAGGTAACAGACACTACAGACACTGCAGACACCCAAAGAACCTGCAGTTCACCAGAAATGTTTCCAGGTTACAGGTTGATCAGAGGCGCGAGCTACTTTTTAAATGACCAGCTCGACAGGATCTACCAACCCCCCCCCAAAAAACCCCAAATCCTATTGATTATTTTGACACAATTAAAAATAAATATAGATAATTGTATTTTTTTGTTTTGCTTTGTAGCTGATTCATTCTATTTTTTAAATTCCAATGGATCATTTTCAATAATAGAATAATAAAGCCTCCACAGCACGATACATGTCGGGTGCCTACATTATCGTGATGCCTTGCCCTGATGGAGTCAGCCAGGCTGCATCATCTGGACAGCAGCTGCTGGAGACCAGCTCCTGGAGACCAGCTCCCAGCAGCTCCTGGAGACCAGCTCCTGGAGACCAGCTCCTGGAGACCAGCTGCTGGAGACCAGCTCCCAGCAGCTCCTGGAGACCAGCTCCCAGCAGCTGCTGGAGACCAGCTGCTGGAGAGCTGGTCTCCATCATCAGTCCTGGTTGTACAGTATTTGGATTTAAAAATCTCCATGTGTGGAAAAGGCTGACTCACATAAATAAGTCGAGCCGAAGGAGGCAGTAAAGGAGGCAGCAAGTCTCCTCGTGTTTGGATACTTTCCCTCTGTGAGTAAGTTCCAAAATGGTCCAGCACCTTCTCTGAACCCCGGTGTAGTGGTGGTCTGAGGAACTGCGATGTGAGACGTCCCAGCAGCAGCTTCCAACCTCGACTGTCTTAGCAGCCTTGTTTCTTCGTCGCCAGGCTGCCGTCCGAGATCCTGGTGACGATTCTGTCGTACCTGGACGCCTCCTCGCTGTTCTGCCTCGGCCACGTCAGCAAGCTCTTCTACCAGCTCGCCAACGATGAGTAAGTCTTACGAGAGTCAACAACGTTCCATATTTAATGGGAAAGTGTTTTACTCATAACTGTCCTGGACATCAGGGCGTTTCTTCGATATGAAACCTAGCGATCCTTGTTTTTTAAGTTTGCTCTTTACTGTGAAGCAGCTGCAGACTAGTGTACATTGAAGGTAACTACATGACTGCCAAATACATATTTGTCAGTGCTTTTTTTTTTTCTCAGCAGAACAGAACAGGGTATTATTGGATGCCTGTTGGACGTACAGAATATAGCAATGATTGTAATCTTACATTAAATAACGTTTTAAAAACAGACAATAGGACTTTGTTGCCCAGTAAGCAGTGCTTCTCTGCAGCTGGCGTCTACCTTCTTCCACTGTAGCATCATGTGGCATAAGATTTACATGTCAGAGTTTGCGAGTCGAGCGTGGAAGCCGAGGTTGGCGGATGCTGCGGCGCTGGAGGTCGACCCGGTGGAGGTGGAGGATCGGTCGGCGGGCTACTGGAAGAAGATGTACTTCAGGACCGTTGCTGGGCAAGAAATGTACAAGTGGAGGCGAGAGCTGAGGGACATCAGCCCGCACACGGGGCTGCCCAGGCACACGGAGTGGGTCCTCAGGTACGGGAGGTAGTTCGGTTGTACCGTTTCTTCCATGAACGTGTCATTTACAAGATGAAATCCGCTAGTTTTTGTTTCTATATATATACTCCATTCCTGCTGGTTGTTGTAATCGCATCAGATTTTAGATTGATGTCCTTTCCTCCAGGCCTTTATTGGTTTCAGGTCATTTCTGTGGAATCATCATATGGACTCGGATAAGACAGATAATCCATGATTTCAGACTTGTCTTGTGTGTGCGTTTTTGTTTTTTGCCCCCAGGAACCTGAATGTAACCTGGGAGCTGACGGTGTGCAATTGTTTCGGGTGGAAGATCACGCTCCAGCAGAGCCGAGCGTACTTCTTCGAGTCTTCCGTGATCGTCCGCTGGAGTGGCGGCGGCCTCCCCAAATACCATCACATCAGCAACATCCAACTGCACGGAGTCCGCAAGGAGAAGCAGATGAGCCCCAGAGTCACGACGTAAGATACACTTCCCCTTTACAGTGCCTCCTCCCGTCCACAGCCACTCCGTCCTCTTCCTCTCCACCAGGCCCGGCTGGCGCTCTCTGATTTCAAAGCTGGATGTGAGGAGTCACCCTGGTCGGTTAATTGGCAAAGACAGACTGGTCAAACTGATGCACCTGTCGTCCGGCTTCCTCGTAGGCATCTGGAGGGTAAGTGTTCAGCCGACATATCTGGTCCCTCCGGAAAGCTCTGAATCTTTAAGATAAAGGTGGGTTTGGACAGTTGTTGGCCACAAAACATGAGTTTGTAATGATGGAACCACGAGCAGGTTGTCTTGTCCCCCATAATTCTCTCTAGCCGTTTACGGACGCAGGCTGTATTCCAAACCGCCTGTTACACTGGCAGTACGGACTGACTTGACCAAAATGTAGCATGTAGCATGTAGCATGCAGCGTACGAACAAAAGCAAAATCTGCAGCATGTCAAACATACTCGGATGTCGTAGCGATTCTGAAAAAATCCCCAGAGTGCAGAATGTCCAGACGCTGGTGGTGGCTTGCCATTAATGCCATTTCACCTCGTCAGTCACCGAAATCTGTTTCTGAACACATCTGAGGTGAGAAATAAGCAGCCAGCTGCTGAATCTTCACCCCCTACTGGATCTACGTGGCCTGGTTTAAACGTTTGCTCCTGTCTTCACCCACGTGCGCGAACCCATCTGTGTTCAGCGATGTTGTCCTTGTTTTCAGCTGTTTCTGTTTCATCTTCCTGTAAGTTGTTTTTTGGAACAGCGAGAGCAACTTAAATTCCTTGTATTTGTTATATTTACATATTTGGCCAGTAAAGCAGGTTCTGTAGTTACAGTGTGAAGGTGAAGGTGATGTGCAAAAGGAAACCTGAATGTTCAATTTCCCATGTTTTTATAATGTGTGTCTGCGTGTAGGGTCAGCAAAGTGTTGCCTTCATCATGGTCAGCCTGCACTTCCACAAGCTGGTGGAGAAGAGTCTGCTGGGATGTCCAGTCTGGTGAGTTCACCTCTCATCAGCTCTGCTGCAAACAAACATCCAGTAGTATTTAGTCAGAACAGGAACAAGATGGGAGTCACATTTCTGCAAAGCCCAGTCAGCAGGAGCTCCATCTGCTGGTCACAACACATCACTGCAGGGGTGGAACGTCTCAAAATCTTGACATGGATACATTTTAAAAATCGTTCATTTTTGCGTTAGTGATTCCCAAATTTGGGGATGCACCCCAAAATTGTCAAATTTGAAAGAGGTTTTATCGGTTAAACGTTAACAAGCTTTGTTTTAATCGCATGTTTCTAATCCTCATTCCCTCGGTCTCCGTCCTGTTGTCCCTCCCTGCAGCCCGTACTCGGAGCCGGCGGACCTCCCACCGGAGGATAACTCGGACCCTGAGTTTGGTCTGCACGGCTACACGCTGCACTTTGTCCTGCACAACACCGGCACTGAGATCATGTCGGGACACTTCAGCCAGCTCTCCTGTCGCACAGGTAATCCGATTACATCATGCAACAAACGAGCAACCTGATGATGCCGTGTTTGTCTGATTCAATAATAAATGTGATGCTGATCCAGCTGCTCCCACACTCACAGCCTCACACTGTTCATGAATATTAACTCACAATTTAGAATTACACTCAGTTTTAAATAAAGGTGTCTTCTGGAAATGACTTAAAATACAGGACAGTTGTGTTCTGGCCCTGATGCCAGACGTCTTGAGACTTTGACTTCTCTCTCTCACCAACAAGTTAAACTTATCTCTGACTTTAATCTCAGCTTCTTCAGTTGACT
This sequence comes from Gadopsis marmoratus, assembly GCA_036023855.1. Classification (NCBI taxonomy): domain Eukaryota; kingdom Metazoa; phylum Chordata; class Actinopteri; order Centrarchiformes; family Percichthyidae; genus Gadopsis; species Gadopsis marmoratus. The sequence continues at coordinate 10,279 of JAVQJF010005507.1, forward strand.
GTAGAAGCTGTCCTGGTTGTGGTGCAAAAATACCTAAAGTTCGTTCGTGTTGCTGCGATCAGTTCAGATTCAGCACGGACTGGTGGAGCTGCGGGTCATCAACCGGACCGAGCTGTCCCAGCACAGATCGCTGTCTGGAAGCATCAAGCTGCCCTGGAAGAGCGAGGTGCTGGAGGGCTCAGTGGAGGTACGTAAAGGTCCAACACAACGAAGACAGACCGTGTCCCAGAACACACACTTCGCCAGTCCTGGCAGTATGTTGGAGTGTGTTTTTAAAATCCGCTACCTCGAAAAAATACTCCACTTCAGAGACACTGTGACGAGATCGGATCAAATCAAGTTACCGCAACCTAAACCAGCTTTCTTACCAACACGTTAAAGCTCAAGCGACTAAAGTCATCTGCTTTCTTGCCGAGAGTTAGAGGAGTACATCGATGAAGCGAAGCGTTGAATCGTCACGTTGCGGTTGCACGTGTGTCACTTACTAAGGTCCTGTCACCGTGAGCGGAGACTCCAGGTCACCCAGAAGTCATAGAAATGTAGATTATGTTACTCTTGTTTTGAGGTCTACTTCAGCCGGTTTGAGCCAAAATTGAAAGCAGTGACTTCAGTGGTGCAGTACACTCTCAACCCCTAATAACTAAACACTAATACGATCAGGGTCTATTAATGGTGTAATAATGGGACTGCACATGTAACTGACTCAACTGTATTCAGTCTTATGTTACGCTTTAGTAATTGATACATTGCTTAAAACATTCGGTTTAAATCCTGTATCTCTCTTTAAACAATCTAAAAGTAGTTTTCTATTTTTAACTTATCCAACTGCTCACACATACCTAAAGACTAACACTATTAAAATGTTAAAACCAGTGCAGCTGCATGGAAACAACAATCATACGTCGTTGTTGATGCAGCGATAAGTTGGCGCTCTGCGGTCGCAGACGTCTGCTCTGACTCGCAGCTCGGCCAAAGCAGCCCTGTTCATTTCAGCTCTCGTGGTTTCTTTCTTGCGCCACGTAGAACTGCTGCATCATAGCGCTGACGCTGCTGGACGAGTTCCAGAAGCCCTTCTGGTGTGTCAGCTCACCCGTTTGCGTCACGATGGCGAAGAAGACGCTCACCGTTGACTACGGCGGCGAGCACTTTCTGATGGAGCACCGCAGCGCCGACGGGCGGGTGAAGATGCAGCTGGTCTGGCTGAAGGAGCAGCAGCAGTTCTTCCTCATCAGCCTCACCGTCTACGTTCCTGTCGTCAAGGTCAACAAGCACTTCAGCAGGAACTACTGAAGATCCACCGGGTCGCTCAGAGTTCTGGTTTATGATGTTTACAGTTGTGACTTTAAATCAGTTGGTTGTTTGAGTATTTATCATATAAAAGCAGATTCTCGTTCTGTAAGAATGAAAAGATAAAGAGATGTTACCGTCTGAGGAGTTTAGACTGTGTTCAGTAGGAAAACACATTTAATTTAGGAAGAAGTTTCTAGAACCTTTTATTTGTATTTTGTTCATCCTGCAGGCAGTGTGTCACTGTTGTTGTTGTTTCTATTACACAAAAAGTTAATAGGCAGAAGTATCAGTGACCAGGTCCTGAAGAAGCCGAGCAAAAAGCACTAAATATTAAGGTTTTTCGTTCCAGTTAGTTCTTTTAGTTTCAGTAATGAGCAGAATATCATGTGACTAACAAACTGCTCTGTAAAGATCCTGTAAAAGTAGATATCTTTTACAGTTCTCAGAGAAATAATAAACCTTTTTTGTCTCCAAGAGTTTTGCCATCGTTTTTCAAAAGCGCTTCTCGTCCGTGTCAACGGGAATTAGGTTTTGATTGGTCGATGCGGAGACGGTTGAACCAGACGTAGCAGAATTTGCAGCTGTGCATTGATTTTTATATGACCTGAAATGACCGAGATCCTCTTCTGGGGAAACAAACGATGAATCTAATCGGTGTGATTGACAGGAGGCATCAGAGCTCGAGTGTCTGGTTGGTACAGGGACTGAAGGAGACCAGAACCTCGTCGTGATCCACAAACACTCCCACCTTCATCGTTGGTATCGTACTCTGCCTTCCTCCACCTGTTTCTTGTTCCTGTCGCTGTCTAATCAGTGAGAAGAAACTGCTGTGGGCTGCTCTCATAATTTAATATGTGAGTAACCATGAGTTCAGGCTGAAAATATCTGCGTCTGACTATATTCATTGTTCTTTCACAAAGACGTACCAAAGTTGACAGAAAGAAATATCCCACAGAAGGTCTGACTTCCCTCTTGCAGGGTTAAACGTGAGACTTGTCATGTGAAGTTCAGCAGGGGCTGAACATATAGACCACATATAGAAAACGGTTAGTCAGCTTCCTGACGGAGGCAGATGAAGCCACACGTCGGCGAACAAGATCTATACTTATCATCCCCACCTCTTGTTGGTTCAACGTTTTGGCTTTATCGCTGCTCTGTGTCTGTCGGATTCTACTGTAAAACAAGTGTAGAGACAGAAACAACATTTAACCGAGGACCATGCAGTATCATTTATGGCCAATGTTGTACTTCTTAGGCCAAATTTAAATGTCTGTTAATGTTCTGAAAATATGTGGAAAAGGTCTGGAAGTAAGAAAGCAGCTGTGACACCCGGTAACACCCGGACAGCCTGGGCACCCTGAGCGGTCGGCACCGAGCGGCACCTTCCTGTCAGAACCAGCTTTAACCTTTTCAGCCGTTTGAGCCGCTGAAAGTCGTTTATACTCGGATCATCAGATCATTGAATTACTTTTGTGTCAGTGACAAACACCAGGCAGCAGCTAATGTAAGTCGGAACATTTATTTTACTTAAAACGCTAAAAAAACAAAATTGTATTACATTTGATAACAATCGCAATAGAAAACTTGACCCACAGAAGTCAAAGGTCGCACTTATAAAATGTTAATTCTGTTGTTTCTCAACACAACTTAAAAGCCTGTTTTACTGCTTTTTACAAACATTACTCAACAAACATTTCCATCCATCCACATTTGCCTTGTTGGACCTCTCCTCAGGGAATCCAACCCCTTAACAGATGATCAGCGGGGCAGAGTTTGAACCGCCGTCGTTTGTGCAGGGACTGAAGAATGGGTGGAGCTTGTCAGTGAAGGAGCAGCCGGTGAAGGAGTAGAGAAGATCTGCAGCGTCTACGTCGTGAAAGGAGACCAGACCCTCCTCATAATCCACAAAACACTCCCAGCTTTTGAGGAGGCGACTTCGGAGTGAGACGGACTGTGTTTTCATCATTGGCAACGCACTTATTTCCATTCCTCAACCACATAGTCCAGAAACCGTCTTCGGGACTCAGTGTGATTTTGCCCTTCCTGTCAATCGACTCTTTGGCCACTCCTACAGTCCAGGCGGTCCTCCCTTTGACCTGAACCTCAAAGTAGAATCTTCCTGAGGACAAACTCTGCTTTCCCAAGACATTAACACATCTCTTAAACCTCTTAGGGTTGCCTGGGAGTTTCTTCCATACATCACCATCATGCACTTGTTGTCTATCATCAGACAGGAAGAGGGCAGGATGTGCTGTGTCAGGATCCAGAGTCACCTCCACTGCAAACTGCTGGACACGCATCAGCTCGGCCTTCTCTCTGCTGTACGTTTCTTTCTGCGCACCAACATAATGTGTCTTGAGGTCTAAAAACAAGGCAGGGCACACACACAGAACAGCTTTAATAATGTAACGTGTTAACGTATGGAATATGTAACATAATATATACGTTTTTATTAAGATTTCTAACTTTCTAATTTAAATCCCACCATTTGTCATGTAATGTAACCTCTTTGTGATCTCTACTTACCTTGTGCCAGAGCAGATGTATCAGAACAACACCTGGCAATAAAAGTGTTTATGACCTTATTTTCCCCATACTGTTATATCCTTATAGGTAATGTGTCAGGTAGCTCATTGATATGGACAGAAGGAAAGTCAGTGATCAGCTATGTTGGCGTTTAACTTATAAGCTAAAAACATACTAAAAAGAAACCCCATTATCTTATGTCATAATTACATTACTGGTCACTTGACCTGTGACTTGTTCAAACACTGCGTCCTCATGAGGCAGACTTTGAATGGGCTTATGTCACAAAAGTGCACCAGTCTAAATATATATGTACACCGATCATCCAGAACTCTGTGAGCTCAGACAGGTGAAGTGAAGAACACTGATTATCTGGTTACCATGGCAGCTGTCAGTGGGGGGATATACGAGGCAGCAAGTGAACATTTTGTCTCCAAGTTGATGTGTTGAAGCAGGAAAAATGGGCAGCGGAAGGATGTGAGCGACTTTGATAAGGAACCAAACTGTGACGGCTGGACGACTGGGTCAGAGCATCTCCAACACTGCAGCTCTTGTGGGCTGTTCCCGGTCTGCAGGGGTCAGCACCTACCAGAAGTGGTCCAAGGAAGGAGAACCGCTGAACCGGAGACAGGGTCATGGGCGGCCGAGGCCCCCCAATGGTCGTGGGGAGCGAAGGCTGGACCGTGTCTGTAGCTCAAACTGCTGAAACAGTGATGCTGGTTCTGACAGAAAGGAGTCAGAACACACGGAGCATCGCAGCTTGTTGAACATGGGGTCCGCTCAGGGTGCCGTGCTGACTGGATGTTACGGCTGATCGCTGTGTGTTTAGCTTTAGTCAGTGCTGTTAAGTCTAGCTAGCTTTAACTGAATTGCTGTAGCTCTGTATTTGACTGCTTGGTTTGGTTCGTTGGAATTATAAATTCTGTATGGCATAAAAAATTTGACATGGTTTAAACAACATTTTTACTAAATAGGTAGTTACTGCATTTCAGCTTTGTAGGGCGCCGTGTAGGGAATTATTTTGATTTGATTTTTTTTTTTATTACCACAATGCAACTAGCGATCATAGCTGTGGTTTTATAATTTTAATGTTTTTTTAAGAAACATGAAAAGAGCATTGGGATTTGATTTTTAGGGTGGTCAGGGACATTTCCACAACGTGAACGGCCAAAAGAATCAGATTTGGGTTGTCTGGGTAAACCCAGTGGAAAAATTGGAAGTTGTGATTATAAAGACCATTAAAACCTACGTGTTCAACGGCAACGTAAAGGTCATCAGTGTCGTTCTGTTGCACTGGTTGAGCTGGCTGGTCGTGTGTTGGTGACGGGGGAAAATATAATTACAGGTTTTGCTCACCGGCGCTATTTGAAGGAGACAATAGAGGTGTGAGATGTCTTTTTAATACTGATGGGCAGTTGGCTATGCTTTGTCAGCTGCAGAGAAAACAAGATTTATATTCCCCTAATCTAATATACTTAAGCCCTTATTCTGACTATTAACTCACGTTATTCATCCAATGGCTTCAAGGACAAATGGACCTATTTATATGTCTGAGGCCAAACCGGAGAGAGCGACGCCAAATGCTGACATCTGTGGGGCAGCAACTCCGCCACAGCGTGAGGTTCAACTTCCCATGCTAAAAATGTCCACACGCGTGTGCTTCGGGCACAGCAATGGAGTCTGATGGCAGTGAATGATTTCAAACGGTCTAAAACAGTGGCTCAAAAGGCCGAGACATACGTGTCTGTGAGCTGGGAAGATTTTCCCTTCTTACCAGCATACCAACGGTTGCCAGCATATACTGTAGTGTGTGTGTGTGTGTGCCTATGTAATCGTAACCATTTTGTGTTAAATGTCGATTTTGGGGATACTTCTTTGCAAAGTGGCTTCTCGCGCAACTCAGTTCAGTTCCCACACAACAACCTCACTTTTCCCTTTTTATTGTACTTTTTATGGCTTAGCTGGGAAATTCCACAGACATTTCAAACAGCTATAAAACCAACAATAAAAGCCCATATGAACGTCCGTAACAAGGGCCCTGCTCGTGTCACCTGAGACACACTTGTATGGTGGTTTACAGTGGAGGTAATGGGATCATACAATTTGGGGGAATAACATCCCCAGGAGCTGGACACTGGACTCGAGAGTGTTTTTTTGTTCAAAAACAAATAAAGTGTAACTAGTTCAGCCAGTGACTTTAACAATAAGCATCATCATTTATTAATTTAGAACAAGAGTGAAGGAAAATAAAGGAACATGGTGTGAAAATGACCTAAAGACACACCTGCATGGATCTGCGTACTGATGCTGGGAAAGAAACACTGCAGGTCATGACGTGGTCTTGTTTGAATTTTGACCAAATTACTTTTACGAGCAAAAAGCATAGCCAACAGCCTCTAACGTGTTTACCATTTTTTTTTTTTTTCGATTTAATACCGGAAACATCGTCGCCTTCCTGTAACAGCTCAACCTCTCACGAGATTTCAGAGCAAGACCTTTTCTGTTTCTGGTTAAACAAAAGGGATGGATACTCCCACGACTATACATACATACATACATATATACTATTGTAAGATGGAGTTTCATACATTTGATCAGTGTTGACTAAGCCTTCTTATGAAGGTCAAGTACCTAATGTTAAATGTTTTAACCTGCCGTTATTACCCGCGGTGAGTAGCAGGCTGTGCTGCCATAAATCTACTGAGACTCTGAACAGGCGACACCAGTCTCTAACCCTGAACGGACATACTTTGCCCACACAAGGAGCAGCTCCTGCCTAGCCAGGACTCGTGTCGACATTGTAACTGCTTAGGCTAAGTCACTATTATTATCTAAAAAAAAACACTAGAACTCCGGAAGGCCGCTGCATTTGTCTAACTCGGACTGCTGAAGCCTCATTTTATCTTTAGCTAAAGTTTTCAGTGCATTTCTTACGGACTGAGGACTCAGTTTTGTCCCGAATATCTTACATGGGTGGACAAGAAGAATGATTGCAGCAACCAGCAGTTGCAGTTGCAGTTGAAGTTGTATGTGTAAATACACCAATATGTATTTAAGCATACACCTGGGCATGTACATAGCCCTCCAATCTGCACGTGCTTTCTCTGAAATATGTCTCGAGTCATTCCTAATCATTCAGCCAATAGAGACCTTACTTTGGTACTTTTTTTTATTTTTTTCTTTCCAGGTCTGACTGTTGCTATGCAGATCGGCACGAACGGTTCGGATTCGTGACCTTTTAAGGCCATCGGGGTCTGCAGCCTGTGGTCACAATGGCTGGAATGTGTCTCCTACCGGCACGGTGACGACAGATTACACACGCACGTGCACACGCTCACACACACACACTCTCACATCAGGTGTTGCTGACAAAGGGTGTGTGTGTGTGTGTGAGGCACATGCACCGTAACTACCAAATGTTCTGGTAGTTTTCCATGTCAGTCACGTTCCCAGTGACTATTTTCACTTCTTTGAGTGTGTCATTTGAGAATCATTGTTCCATTGGGGCTTAGAGAGAAATAAAAAGTTCACCAATGTTGGTGCTTGACAGGTGTTTCATCCTATCGCACTGGCCCTCTAGATCATACCCCCTTGGGTTCTACCCACGCTTCCTTTTTTTGGATCGCCAGTGAACCCAAATCTGAGCTTCAAAGCATTCCTTAAGAAGCCGCCGAGCGGCGTCACAGATGCTTCACCCGTGTCTTTCTACGAGCTTAAAGGAAAAAAAAAAAATAGAAAATGCAACAAACCAAACCGCCAAACAGGAAGAGGGTGCTGTTCTTCCAGAGCTAATGAAGCTGAAGTTTACAGAGCGTGATCAAGCCTAAAGAAATACATTAGCGGAGTGTTATCTGTGCCAGATAAGCCAAACATACACAGTGAAAGGTGTGCATTTGTGTGTGTGTGTGTGTGTGTGTGTGGCAGTGTCCTTTGCAGTTAACTGCTGTCAGACAGACTGACGGGTGTTTGTGTGTGCAAGTACAGTATGTATGTGTGACTGCTAATGACTTCACCTATGAAAAGAAGTTAGACATGGTCTCCCGCTCTTCTTGCATTACCCTTTTTCCCCCTTGAGAAATAAAATTGCACGCGCATCTCTTTCTGGATCTGGCGAGTGCGATTTTGCGATCACTGGCAGGTCAAAAGGTTAATCAAAAAAGGTTCTCATTTATCTGCCTAAATACGTCTATTGAGTCACAACACGATCAGGCCTAAATGACTGTTCAAGTTTACTTCACACTGGGTTTGACCTTTTTTGTGTTTCATCCATTCCGGGTTCTATTTTTGCGATTGAGCTCCGACTTGCAGAGAAATCTGCTGGGCTGCTTTATGGCACGCGACAGGAAGAGGGTGCTGTTCTTCCAGAGCAAACATGGCCGACGCTTGTAATTCTGTTTCACACTTCTACCTGGAGCGAATTTGTCCTTATTGTACCATTATCTGATGCATATTTGCGGTCATTAGCCCTTATCTTTTTTTCTTCTTCTTCAGACGAACAGAGCATTTTTAAAATGAAACCATGTTCACCGCATCTTATATTAGTAGTTGTATTATTACCGTGTGTGTGTGTGCATGTGTGTGTGTGAGACCCCATCTGTTGCTGTATTAGCCATCAGAGTTCGTGACTCCAGACAGCTATCTTGTCTAAATGTTTCATCCTTTCATAGTATGTTCACATGCACTCAATAACCTGTCTGTTAGTGACAGTAACTGCCATTAGGCAGCACAAGCAGGAGAGGGGCCGACATCCTTATTCTACTGACATAAAGTGTGCGTTAAACAGCGACCGCTGTGGGATTAGACTTAAAATTTACAAAATTAAAGTAAAAAAGTTACATTTTGATTCAGGAAAGACGAGCTCTAATAATCAGTAGGTTAAAGCACTTAAGGAGAGAGTCCTGTAAACGCAGTACACTACACCACTATATTACTAGTTCTACAGTAATTTAACATTGCACTGACCCTGGGGGACTCATAAGCGATGATAAGAGGTTATTATCTCCACAACTCCTCCAAGGACAGGGAGTTCACTGAAACTGTTTTCACAGGCTCATGGCCAGTAAACTGATCTTGACGTGAATAATGTGTTCCATTTTCCCTCTTTAAGGGATTCAGGTGGGTGATCATTGTGGTTGAGATCATTACACAACAGAGGAGGGGCTGCATATTTGTGGCTTCGCAAAAACAATCTATTATAATAGTGCACCAATGGCTAAAAAAATTCAATATCCATTTTTCAATACAAGGCAGCAAATTCAAATTTTTAATTTTAAACATTTTAAATATTAAATATTAAGCATTGGTTTCAGACATGTGCATGGAAGCAGTCTAAGAAGGTTTTCAAAATATTAATAACCCCTAAATATTTGTAAAAATTTCGGACTCCCGTCCTGTGGTGCTGCAGAGTCGTAAGCTCTTGATCTGCACATTTCTGGTGACTTTTGTGTGATTTTAGACTCACTGAAGAGAAGGTCCCAAAGGAAGACAAGTGTTTTTGGCTCTGAATGCATACTAGATACTTTTTAACTCTGCTTTTTAACAATGCACGCAATGTCTCACTCCGGTCAGAGCAATACGGGTTAAACAATGACTCGCACTGACTTCAGACACAGTATTCTATAGCCAGATGTGGGTGAAATCATGAGGTGTGGTAATGGTAAAAGGTGAGACGCCTTTTTTATAATAGTTTAAAAAGGCTTATTACCAACGTCATCTTATTTTATTACGGATAAATGCTGCATTTCTTTTGCGTTTCCTCATTTTGAACATTTTTAAGCCATCATTTCCCCCTGTCAGTTTTCTCTTCATTTTATCCTGAATTGTGAAAAAAGAACGTCGAGCCGCTCTCTGACAGTAACGGAGCCATGGAGGTCCGGCCCCCCCTCGACGCCACAAAACGCTCTGCAGCAAAAAGCCACTGCCGCATGATGCATCTGTGAGATGCTGCAAAACACCTAAGGTTCAACGAGCAATGACTTTCCTGTAACGTGCTGTTCCTCTATGAATAAGCCACAGAGCTCCCAGCACTCCATGCATGTTGATTCACGTTATGATGTAGCATGAAAGGTCAGTAGCTATATTATGTAATATGTACTCTTTGAGTCTGTGTGTGTGTGTGTGTGTGTGTGTGTGCTTTTATTTTCAGTCTTGCTCAGCGCATACGTGGACGGCTGCTCTGCACCTCTATCCCTGATTTTGCAATTATCTTCTCTGATTGGCCTCTTCATCCATTTGACATCCCCAAAAACATTACGGTTTCTCATCTTCTGTTCCCCACTTGATTTCAAAGACGACTCTCGCACCTCTGATCAGCAGATCCGTTGTGTTTCCTTATTTGACTTCTTGTTTTTGTTCTCCAGTTCTGTTCACTGCCGCCTTCTGTGTCCTGTGTGAAAATACTGTGTGTGTGTGTGTGGGGTGGGGGGGGGGGCGCTTCTGCCTTCGTGGGTGGGATTTACATTGCTGGAAATGTCCTTGTGCCAAATATAATCAATGACTTAATCAATCCCGGCAAAATCTTTTAATTAATAATATATTTAATAAATAATCTTAATAGCAAAATGATCTGTACCCAACAATATTTCCAGCGTTTGCGACACTTTCCGTACACTGTGCATTCGGAAAAACATACACCAATTCAACTTTTCAACGTTTTAACATTTGAAGTGCACAATAGTGGTATGTTATAATGTTAATCCACCCGCAGTCTATATCTAGAATATCATTTACTTACCACCTGTCTTGAAAGGCGGCTCTGAAAAGTTTGTAACTTGTTCCTTCACAATTTTTCAGCAGCAGCTGACAATAACAGTGGACTCTAATGGTCACCTAGTTTCACGACCAAAACATCTAAATGTCAACCGACACTGCTTCTGTCAAATCAAGTCCTGAGATGTGACGTCTCGACAGCCGAGCTTCACGCGCGGGCCGCAGTGCCTACTTCTACCTGGTGGCTACCTCGCTGAGCAGTCAGCCCTGCCAGCCCGGTCTTTCTTTCTACGCCGAGTTTGCCTTTGAATAATGTCCATCAATAAGAATTTTAAATTTTCATTTATATAGAAATGTCATTTATATTTAGTTGATACAGAAAACGGTTAAAAGGCTTGTGCTCAGTTGCAACTGGGGCGTTACTGGGAGGAAAATATATTTATATTTTTTATGTCTGCGACATATTCTGCATATGCAGACACTGAAACTGTAGTGGAAGGTGTGAATGTTGCTGGTGTGAATTATTTTCATCAATATAAATATAGCAAATGTTAGCTATAATTGAACCACCCATTCACCAGGAGAGGGGGCCGCTAATGCACCGCAAACACTAGTTGGCACCTGCCGTTAAACCAACAAAAAGCCAATCAGAAGTGAGTATTAAAAGAGCCAATTGGAAGCCAGGAATAAACGAGCCAATCCTGTCTGATTAAAAGTGCCGATCACAAAGTTTAACCACTTGGTTTCTTCAGCTTTCACTCACAAGCAAAAATCAGCCTTTGAATTGACTAGTGATTTGACATTTATCGCGATTATTATCGATATCGGCTGATGTGAGGGAAACATTTCGTGATTAAAACATTTTTGGCCACATCGCCCAGCCCGGCGCACCACATGCGTCACGCGGGGAAACAAAAAAAAACACCAGGTGACACTCTGAATCTTTAGGTGAACGGCGCTGCAGCCGCGTGTGGCCCGTGTTAACGACACCGAAATGAAAAGCCAGGTGTTCCACGACACGCGCACACGGAGCTCAGGTAGGCAGCGTACCCCGGCCTTTACGTTCGGTCACATTTCCGAAACGTCATGGTCTCGACTTGGGTTCAGCATCGTCCTGCAGGCTGGCGGACCCGTGAGATTTTTCATCACGCTCTTGCTGGTTGTTAAACATGTCACTGGCCTTTGGTGCGGTGACGTTTTGCTTGCAGTTGCATTGCACTCGTTATTTTGCAAAGCTGACTACTGCTGCTCGCATGTTCCTTTGTAGGAATCCTGTGGGTCCCTGGCAGAGTGATGATCTGTTTGACATCGGTATGTTTGTCCATACCGATAAAGCAATACAGGTAAAGCCATTCTGCATGGCCTCACTGTCTCACTTCTCCTCGCCTGTGACCGAGAACAGTATGAGGTGACCAGGCGCTTATCTGTACAGTCACGCTGTAATATTTAAATTACAGTGAGTAATCTGATAAGCTGCCAGGCGGCTTCTGATCTGCTCTTTCCTAAAATAGGCCCAAATCACAGGGAAAGCACGGCACGTAGAAGTGTGTAAATGTCAGAGCAAGCTTAGCTGCCAGGGTTCAATGTTTGATTCCCACCGTGACCACCACACAATGTACACAGCCATAGTTATTCGGTGCTCAGTCCAACAGGCCAGTCTCCTTGTCTCTTTCTTCGTTTCTCCAGATGTTTTCAAGCCCCCAAAATTCTTTACACAGCAAGCTAGAATATCTTCATTTACATGGAAAAATGTTGTCATGAAAATGCTCCTGGACATTGACAAGTTAGCATGTCGCATTCATCAAGTGTATTTCAGATTAACAGCTGATGTGTTGCGGTCAGTGTCCCCAGGATAAAACACCAAGCAAGGTGAAGCCTTTCTACGCTCTCCACCTGTGGGACGAGCTTCCTGAGGTCTGCTACAGCTGTCAGATCATTTAATTCAGGGCTCAACACGCAGTTTACTGCGGCTTTCCAGTAAATCAGATGCACAACTTATTTTTAATCTGTAACTACTTATCGGCTCGCTTTTGCTTTTTGTTTTTCTATTGTCTTTTTTAAATGCAAATCCTGCAATCTCTCACTATTTGCTTGTCCTAGATTTTTGTTCTTGGCTTTTTTTTTTTTTTTTAAAGGCAATTTTAATGTTTTTTAAAATGTACATTTCCATGCCCCTGCAAAGCACTTTGAATTGCCTTGTGTGTGCACGGTGCTGCCTTTGCCTTATCATGCCCTGAAATTATGTATGTAAAATACTTATTTGCGTTTGCAAGTATTCTGTACTTGCTATCCCTTTTTGTTTTGTTTATATTTGAATATTGCCAAGTGCATTTTTATTTGGCCTCGTCTTCGATGAAATTGTTGAAATATGGCAAACATCCAGACACTCAGGAACAAGAAGATATTTTAACAGCGTCTACTCTATTTGCAACATTTAAAAAATGTAAATTAACTAGGAGGTAAACCTGCATTGTCCCTGTTGTAGCCCAGAGACGTCTTATCTCTGACCTGCCATGTATTGGATTGGATAGTGAACCAAAGGTCGGGAACTTTGCTATATAAAAGCCCTCGCACCTCTTCTTTATCAGTACCACGCTGTCTGCGATGGATCAGGTTGCTTTTTATATGAGGATGTTCGGGCTGTAAACCTGCAACAACAGCAAGTGTGAAATGGTGAGCTGCCCCACATTCTTTACAAATGCTCACATAGGCCACTGCACTTTTCAGACCTTTCCAGCAACAGGAACGAAATCCAAATCTGGAGAAACACTAAAAGCTTGAGGATTCACCAATTTGCTCAAAAAAAGTTCCAAGTCCGTGTCGCACAGATGCCAAACTGCATGGTGGCTAAGATGCGCTGCTTGTGGTGGAAACAATTCAAAGACACAAAAAACACAGAATCGTTATCGGGATGGGACATAAATAGAAAGTCAGTTTACACTCACATTACAAGTTCATTTTTTATTCTGTTTTTTGTATAATTTGGGTTTGCTGGTTGTGTAAGATGGAACTAGCCTGGGAACCCGACGACTCTGTGAGCTCATGTTTTTTTTGCTCTGGTCCCCCCCTCCCATGTTTCCAGGAGACCCAACTGGCTCGAGCCGGTCCAATCACGACTGTTTTTATCTAATATGGGGGTGGGTCTGCTGCAATGTCTGTCCAGAGGAGGATTTATCGTATCCTGTCTTAATGGCTTACAAGGTTAAGCCGGTAATGCATGGAAAAAACATAATTTCTGATTTCATTATTCGTTCACTTTTTCATCAGTTAATCTTGAAATCAGGAGGACTGGCAACATTCCCAGAAATAAAGCGAGACACTATTAATAATACATATGCATATTTTCAGGCAGCATTTTGTTTTTTTACTTGAGTATTAGTATTAATACAGTATAACCTAAAGGGTCAGCTGGATAGAAGGAAGAAACAAAACTCTGCTACACATAATTGTATATATATATTTTTTTTTAGGACTTTCTCAAATCTACTTTTGTCTTGCAGAAAACTGGATGTTTGTAGCCTCCAAAAGCTATTAAATGAAACAATCTGAGAAGGAAAAATGGCCCCTCAAATGAACTGCTGTCATGCACCCTGCGACAAGACCTCAATTTGTATTAAAGGGTCACCAAACCCAGAAAAAAAAAATGTTGGGAACCACTGATTTACACTAAGCCGCTTCAGCTTGGTGGATCTTTGCCGACCCAGTGAACACAGCGCTACACCTGGACATGGTTACCCATCAGAGTTGATCAAAATGTTCCCAGGATCAGAGGTAGTCTGGCGGACGACTGCAGAGCTGTTGTGATTATGTTTTTTAGGATTTGGCGGCACTGCAAACACATCCATCAGTGTTCAGTCTTTAAAATATATTTATTTTTCTGTTTTGTTTCAGAACTTCTGTAAGTTATAAGGGATATCCGGTCATGAGTGATCAAACTCATTCTACTGTTGGATGTCAGAAGTTCTTAATAAAGTAATAGGCATCGCGGGAAAAAACAAATAAATAAAAGCTGCTAATCCCAGGTCAACGTCGTCCATTGTGACGCCTTCATTTCTCAGTGCATGTGAATGGCGCCGAGTCCTCTGCACGCTTTCCGTGACGGCAGCGGTGCGGGCAGCTTTCTAAGATTTGCTCCGAGGAATGCAAGGATGGAAAGTAATGCAGCGCTGGATCTGAACACGAGACCCGGCGACATTCTTGGCTGGATTTTGCCTCTGGCACCACGCAGCGATGCTGACGAGCATCCAGCACACAGCGACACACGGTGGGGTGGGCCAGATTTTGGCCTGTGGCAATTTAAATGTCTCCTGCCGGCACTCATCACGGGTTGTATTGTCCGCATGCTGTAAATACTTAAACTAAATAGTGATTTTGTCACAGTATTTAAAATGTGTGAAATGTAGCCGGGAATTCAAACTGAACTGAATCTCATTTCAATAGAATGGCAGCGATGAGTGGATTTACTCGCTTGGGTTGTGCAAATCTTTCTTCTGTGGTAAAAGTTAAAGCACAGACTTTATGTTCTTACTGTGATCCATATTCATAATTGAAATCTACTGTAGAGCATTATAAGTTCCTATGAGCCCGTTTCTCCTTTCAGGGCAGAAACGCTATTATACAATCCACTGTACGGTCTACACTGGATTACGGAGATCCTGTACGCTCATGCTGCAGCGACTACCTTCACACCACTGGATTACAGGGTGGACACCGACGGGCCACGCCGGGTCTGGACAGAAATGCAGAAATGACGTTCGGGTTCAGGTCTGGTTCCGGTCAACGTCACACCTGACATGGTGCTTCCAAAACGGACCAACATTAACTGAACACACATATCCATGTAGCCGGGGGAAGTCTTAAAAAACAAACAAAAAAATAAAACGGTATGGATGCATTCTGATTTGCTTCGGATAGACAGAAATTACTTGATATGGTGATTTTTCTTTTTTATTTGGGTCGGTCTCTCTCCATTGCAGCCCTACTCTGCGTCTTTCCTGCATAACAGAACTGTACACATGACCTCGACAGTAGTGCGATAACGTCACGAGCCACACGTGTTGTTTTTCTTCATACGAGTCAGCGCCAGCCTCAGCAATAAGAACGGCACGGCCGCAACCTTTCCTGGAACAGTGGTAATATTCACTCCTTTCTTTCAACATTTTCGTTCGGTCACGCCCGACTTATCCAGATAACACTCTTAAGTATTTCCCTCCTTCCTCCCTCCGTTCCTTTCCTTCCTGTTTCCTCCCTCCTCATCTGGCTCCCTACCCCCCTCCCGCCAGTCCCTTTTTCCTTCCTAACCTCCTTTTTCTTTCCATCTCCACCTGATCCGTGTAAGCGATGTAAAACCCATATTTATGCAAGATCATTTAACCATGGTAACAAGTACACATGTCGCCATGCGAGTGCAGGTACTTTTTTCTGATGCATCAGAATTTAAAAGGAGCTCAGAGGCGCGTTGACTATGTGTCTTACTGTTTACACTACAAGTTCCTCAGAAAAGCAGCGACCACACAATAACAATCCCCGAAATATCACAGTTCAAAATCTCCATTTTCTACCTGTTTGTCACTATTCTTCCAGGTGAAGGCATTTCTGAGTAGCCTCGCTTGTAAATAAGGGAATAGAAAACCAAGCAGCAACAGCCCGTGTCATATAGAGGGCACGAGGTGAACTTCAAATAAACTCTGTTAAACCACCATTTTGTTTCAAGTTTAATCGGTGATAAACGCAGGCACGGACCTCATCATCAACACAGCGTCAACGTGCACGTGTTTGATCAGTCCGTCAGTTAGTTTGTTTGCTTTGAGCGCTCAGCGAGTATGCATGGAAGCTTCTCTGCCCCAGTGGAATTGTGGCAGCCAGTGTCGCCGGTATAACCAACTGTAGCTGTAAGCTCTTAAGTCATCCAGGCAGCTCGGCTCTGTTCCATTATCAGAGGCTGAGTCAAAGCCTGGAGCCTTCATCGATAGATGGATGGATAGATGGATGGATGGATGAGAAAGAGTCAGAGAGGGGGACCTGCCCGCGAGAGCCCTTACACTTGAGAGGAGGAAACTCCGGGTGTGTGTGCAGGTTCGCAGTAAGGACAGTCGGGCAGAGGAGGCCGGAGATCAAATTCCGGTAACTGGCAGCAGTTCATGCTACACTTTCCTGAGCCGTATGTGTTGACAAAGAGCTCAAGAAGAAACACACCATGTATCTGAATATTATATATTTATATGGATAGAGGAGAGTGTCAGCCTGTCTGAGATGTAAGAAACAATGTTGATAGAACTACTATCAGTCAGACAATTTTTTAAAATGCCTGTGACTACTTATCTTTGAGTGTATCCAGTTGTGATGAATACTGAGCTTTGTGACAACTGCTCTCATCGTGCTTTGTTGATACAAAGTATAATTTTGGAGCCATGGAGTTTGATGCCTAAAGTTGTTTCCACTTTGGCAAATGTGCAACGCTTTAAGAAGCCGTGCTGCGAGCAGTTAGCGTTGTCCTGTTTGCACATCCATGCTTACAGTCTAAACAACTGGATACTTTTCATACTGAAGGAAAAAGTCAGAATTTTGACTTTGGGAGGCGACGTCTTAGGTTATAAGGAGAGTCGTGGGAGCGCTGTTGAGTTATGGGCAAGTAAGTTTGACTTGCCGGCAGGTTGCTGGATTAATCACAGAACTGATGGTGCGGTTTCTGGAAATGATGGTAGAGAGGTAGGGGAACCTGGCCTCCTTTACAGCTTCATGGTAAGTGCCCTTTTTCCATTTCCTTTCTGCGTTCTCTGCTTCTCTGTTGGTTTGATATTAGCAGGTGCTCCGTGTTATTTAAAAATGTTGTTATTAAGTGAATTAGGTTTTTGTTATGTAAAGATGCATTTGAGAAGGCGTCACGAAGGCTAACGGCAGAGTTGGTGCTGAGGATGCAAGACGAAGGAAACCATTTACACAGTCAACAGTCCAGAGCATCGAGACGGCTGGATAACTCTGAACCCACGCCAGGGGAGATGTGGCATGGGACCGGAGAAAAACCCATGTTTGAGTGACGAATTGAACTGAATTGCTTGTAGTCCCTAGTTGACCTGAAACGTAGTCGCTGTCGGCATGAACAGCAGCAGCGCTCGCAGAGGGACACTTTTTGATTATAGCAGGTAGTTTCCAGTCGCTGTCGACCTCCGCATGGCTGGAGCGGACTGTCACACTCCTCGCCATACGATGATTAAACTCAGTGTATTAATGAATATGCATATAATCTCTGCTAGCATGGTTATCTGGCCAAAAGCACTGTTTCCTGCCATACTTGTGCACCATCTTCCACAAACTCCAATTAACTCTACAACGCTATTATTTGATATGGTAACTGACATCTTCTGTCTTCAAATGTTTGACTGGACATTTCGGGAAGGATCTCTTTTACAAAGATGATCGCGGACACAAAGCAAAGCATTCTAACGAGAGCAGGGTAATTCGACAAACATCAACATTGTGCTCTGCCTCTCATCCCATCTGTGTGTCGGCATTATCCAGGCTGTCAGCCCAAAGACCTTGTCTGTCAGGAGAAGGATGCAGAGTCTCCCCGGGCTTGTTGAAGATACCTTGTTTCCATGCCAACCATCTGTTAGCTCATATCCTTCAGCTTGCCCTCGCACTCCTCCTTTCGGGAAAATCACATCTGATCTGACTCCAAAGAGTCTCGGAGGGCTGCCGCCGCATGTTGACTGTGACGTCACTGTTGCGAAACTACGTTCTGTTTTCACGACGTTTTGCCACATTTTGCGTTTTTGAAAATCACGGCTGACTCACTGGCTCAAGTCAAAGCTGCCTCCGTGCTCAACGAGAAAGTCACCTAAATTTGGACAAGGCAAAAACCAAACCTCCAAATCCTGAAGCAATATATGCACCCAATAACCATTCGCTACAAGGTAAACCAGTCTCTTATAAATAAATTGATTAAATGCTAGTGAAACATAGCATACTGCTTGGCCAATATAGCCTCACAGTGAGATACAAAATTGTAATTTGGCATCTGAGGCCATATACATAGTACAGTCTGTGTACACCTCTTCCTTCGATGCTAACAGCAGCCACAGAACCATAATGTAAGGAAATACTCTACTTAGCCAGATGAACTCAGCTATTAGAAAGTGATTAAACGTGAGCTGGAGTCTTAATTTTATTGATTTTCTTTATTTTGAACCGTTGCACTTTCTACACATTGAGCACTTGGCAGTGAAGTAAGAGGTTACAGTAAGCACACGACCAGCAGAGAGAACAATAAAACCCTGACGATACTAAACAGAATCGGTCACCGAGTCCAACCGGAAGCAAGCACGGCGACGCGTGTCATCGGGGTAAGGAAACAGTTGGCAAGCTTGGCATCCACCTGTAAATGCCAAACAGAAAGATATAGAGCTAAAACTGAAGCGATGCCAAAAGCTGCGGCCGCAGATGCTGAAGATGGAGCAATCGGGGAAACTCTCTGGGGTCCTAAAGTGAGCATTCGATATACCAATATAATACCATAAATGTTATTGAACTAGCTCAAACAAAGCAGGTCATCTCTCACAAGAAATATCAGCATGTTGTCTGGCGCAAACAGAAGTAATAACAATATCATTAGCGTGAATCATTTTCAATCTGCAATGCAGCTGTGTTAAACAAAAATAAAACTTCAGGAAACATTTTTTATTTATATTGCGAATACACCGATCAAATACCGGATGCCAACTCTGATAGTTCTCCATCTGATACACCAACATTGTGTTAGCCTGGTGCAAACTTCCTATTTGAATTTGTTACGTTAACATTGCATCGTTACAGTGTATAATGACTAAAAGTGATTACAACATTCTGGCAGATGCCAAATTTGTTTAGTAAAATTAGCATGGCGTCAATAACAATGTAGTGAATCTGACCATCATGTGTCACCGTTTCTTAGCCAGTATGCTCATTTCCTGCACTGTCATCTCAATCGGCCTATCATGTTAGCATGCTAATGTTAGCATCTTGCTGTAAAAAGCTGACATTCAAGGGCCCACAAGGGCCCACAAGGGCCCACAAGGGCATGCTAACACGCTAATGGTTGCACGATAAGCAACATGTTGACAAATCAAATTGTAACGTTATGACTGAGCATCTCATATCTTTCTGAAGACATAGATTTACCTTTTATCTATCATTAATTATTTAGTTAGTCGCTAGGTCCGTGCAGTTGGCCATTTACATCACGAGGGTTGAGGGTTCACCTCCCACGTGGTCTACTCTTACCAAAACAACTGAATGCACCCGTGGAACACTCATGCTGTGCGGATAAAAGCATCCACCCGGTGGCATTCAGAGGCATATAAATGCTTCTGTAAGAGAGTGAGAAAGGCTTCCAGGAACGCCGACAGGGAAAACATTAGGCAACATTACCAGTTAACTGTCCGTCAATACCAGGCTGGACGTGACGTCTCTCCGGTTCAATACTCCCAACAACAGGAAGAAGGCTGCTGTGCTCTCACTGTTGTTCTGCCCAGACAGAATGTACACATCCCGTTCTCACTGTGTTGATCCTTCTCACTGACTGTTTACTGTCAGTCTGTCCATCAACATCGTCACACTATCTTCCCACTCTGTGTGTGGATTTGCCTCATGCTTTTATCTGTTGTTGCTCTGTTACATGAGAAAAGTGATAATGCGCTGCACTCCTTTTTTATATTTCAACGGGCGTTCTCTCCGTCTGTACTCATTTATCGCTCACGAGTGCTCTCTGTATTTGTTTCCAAATAAATATGAAGCAAATTATAGAATTCAGTGAAAGATGCTGCTACGGAAATTGGATCCCTTGAGATTTTTAAAGCTATGGACATAAAGCTGTACTAATAAGTATTTTTATATAAACAATGGGTCAAATTTTTGTGTAACTTCATACATGGATCCATACGTTTTGCATGTTTGTCTGACGTCACCAAAGATCATCTATGAAACGCAATCCACACACATAATCCGGACACTATGTACAAATTCAATCGATCTGTCGCCGCAACCTGGCAACCCACAGCCCGATTCAAGGGGCGTTTGCGTTGTTAACTTAACATTAGTAGTTCCATCTAAAAAACAATAAAAATCTAAATACTCTAATAAATACAAATACCGGTTTACCATAAATAATCGTTTCTTTGACCACAGTAGGATTTATATCTACCCTTGACATGACCATTTCATAACCAGGACATTTCAACATTGCAGTGAATGCGCTGAAAGATAAAAGCCTGAAGAGCTCTAAATGCAATTTTAAATGCAAGTATTGAACATTTCATAATTTACTCCAAGTAAAATCTGGCTTAATATATTTGATCATCAAGCCCATTGTGCTGTATGGCAGTGAAAACAGAAAAACGCCAACAAATGCATGTAGAGCAGAATTAGGCAGATACCCAGTGGTCATTAACATTCACCAGAGAGCACTTGAAATGTTTAATCACCTTTAATCCAGGCACCCTCCAGTCCAAAGCCAAGAGCTGGGCCCAGAAAGGAGTAGTGCCCTATGTCAGTTGATGCTGAGACTAAATGCCCCCTCTCAGACACTCTCTAATCAGCCTCACAGCAACACTGCTTTACAAACACCAATCGGAGGAAACCAAAAAATGATAAGGAGATGAAAAGACACCTATTTGCTATATCGGAAAGAAGAAGCTTAAAAAAACCAAAGCAGCCCTGGAAAGAGATTATGAATTGACTGTTTGGATGCCTGAAAATGGAGAAAAGTGGAGACAGACGGTTTGTTTGAAGACAAAATGTAACGCAGTCAAAGAAAATAGCAGCACATTAAAATAAAGGCAAGTAAGTGGCTGAGATGTAATCCAGGAAATCCAGTTTGAGTAATACATAACAGCGTTTAAGACTTACAAGGTAGAAAAGCTGCACAGCGGTTTACGGCACTGTGGGACAGACTTTTACAACTCTTGAACGTTAATGACAGCAGCAGTCATTTTGTCCTCCATTGTGATGATTGCAACGTAGAATCATGCCGATCACATTGCAAAGTAATCCAACAGGAATCTGCACTTGCACAAATTTGATTGGCCAACTCGGTGCGTTGCCCGATGACATGACATTTTGCTGCGGCATAAGTTGAACCAGGCAGCGAACTCAGTGGTTTTATTGAAATGAACCAGAGTGTTTTTGATACCTAATGTCAGTCAGAACATGGCGTTATGGTCGGGTAAAGGGAGAAGCAGGAAAAGGAGAAGGAGGCAAGCAATCAAGTGAAGTGACCCAACGACCAGGATGTGAGCTGGGAACACATTCCAGAGGGCATGTGTTTAATCTCTGGGAGGCTGAAAGAGGTACAATGTGGGAGAGAGGTTGAGAGAATTTTGAGGCAGAAGCAAAACAGCATGGCGGTGACAGAAAGCAAAAGAGCAAATGTGTTGTAAGAGAGGTAATGGAGAGGGAGATGTTGAGGGAGTGCAGACAGAAAAATAAAGGAGAGGTAGAAATGGGATAGAAAAGGTGGTAAAGAAACAATAGAGGAGACTCAAGGTTTAGCTTTGAAGCTTTGAGAGAGAGAGAGAGAGAGAGAGACTATACGGTGTAAGTGCATTAGTTTGAAGTGAAATTGTGTGTGTGATTTGAGAGGGAGACGGCGACAATGTGTTTGAGAACGTGATCATCCCTTAAATCAAGAGATTTGACGTCCGTTTCTAAGGAGGAAAGAAATAAGTGACTTGGAGCGTTTAATGAGCGAATAGCAGAACTCAGCCGACCGGATAATGCTTTGTTAAGGAGATGCTGATTGGCCTGCTGGCTAAATCACCCCCCCACCCCCACCACCACCACCACCACCACCACCAGGCGCATGAGTAACAAGTGTGGGATCACATAGACACAAGCGACAGAGTGGACAGAAATTCTGAATGATGTCCTTAACTGCTTATAAGTGGAGGGTTGTGTTTCTGTGCGCGGAGCAAAGTGTTAAAGCTGAACTGAGATGCACATTTAAATGCTGAACATGTGGCCTATGTGAAAAGTAAAGTGAGCAGTACATGAGCTGAGGTTATGTTAAAGGGACAATTTGGGAAATACACTTATTTGCTGTTTTTGCCCGAGCGTTCGACGAGAAGACCGATAAGACTCTCTCTGCAGTTACCAAACATCAGCCCGCGGACTTGAGGAGGAGCGACCCTGATGTGAATGTAGCCTGGGAAAACCAAGAGGGATTGCAGATTCATGATGTGGCCAATCTGTGTCAAAAACGCATACATTATATATGTGAAAGTGTCTCATCTGGAGTTTGTGTAAATGGGGACTTACGGTATTCATCTCTGACGTGCCTTGCAGGTCTTGCCTCTCAGGAATATAAAGATAAGAATTTAACTGTGTTAAAGTCAACATGTCACACACCTTCAAGTATTGTGGCCCGTGCCCTCGGTATATTTAAGAAATGTCTGTTTCATGCATCGACAGATAACAGACTCTGGAGAACACAACTCTCTCCCAGAATGCTCTGCAAATCACAGCCTCTGCCATGGCAGCAGATTGACTTTCTGCCGTCCGCTCTGCAGCAGTGATTATTACCATGGCAACATTATCAAAAGTTGCATGGCAACAATCATAAGCGTGCCAGCCAGATTTGAGCAGTAATGCCTTTCCCATCCTGCTTTTATCATTTTCGTTCTCCGCAGAGAGAATGATAATACCATGGTTTAACATCACGTGTCGACCGCATTGCTTCTTTATTGTTATGGCAAAAGCCTGTTTAACTGCAGGCTGTTATGAAAACGTGATATAAAAGCTTGACTCACTCATTTATTTGCATGTGAGAGGAAGAAAACAATATCCAGAATCGGAGCCTCGACGAAGCCACAATCTTGCATTTACATTACTGTTTAGATTGAATTTATATCTCCGTGCTCTATGACGCATGAAGGTAATGTGGCAACGCTGAACAAAAGACACATTTATTGTTCAAGCAGTGTTGAATTTAGATAATAAAACACAGCGCAGCAGCAGTGTTACGACAGGACATCCTGCCCCTTTTTTTTGTTTGATAGACCATAAATTTGTTTCAGGCACCACTGCCAACTGCTCCTCTTTCCACACTTTCGGTTCAGTTTCCAACGGTTCAGTGTCCCCATTATCAGTTCAGATGGCCGTGAGTTTTATCTTGTGCTTTGAATTCTATACCTACCTGGAAGCTGTTATTCTGAAAGAAACACACACACAAAAAGCATCTGGGTTTGGGCTTCAAACCTGCATCAGGCAATATTTATGTTACGTTCATGTTAAATCAAACACGATGTCAATGTCAACTTCTTACTCATACACAGACCACATGGGTGAGTCTCTCAGCTCTCATCACTCCCCCTTTTCTGTGTATATATTTCCTCAGGAGCAGGTGGAGACCAAACCAGAGCTAAAAGTAGAGTGAACACTGGACTTGCGAGGACAGTAACATGTGTCCAAACGCTCCTACTGATGGTGCTCCATATCTGCTGGAAGTAGTCTATTGTTTGCTAACCTGTTGTTCATGACAGCTCTTTGTTTTGGGGGTCTTTCTGCCATCTAGTGGTCAGAAAGTGCACCTTTAAGCACACCCAGCATTTCATTTGACTATTGACCATTGATGTCCGATAACTAAGATGTGCTATCATCACTTGGTTCACAGACTGCCCAACAACGGACAAGCTATGTTGTCGGGAATAAGAACGTATGGATATAGAATTGCACAAGTAAATTTGCACCTTTCTTGGATGGATTAAAAATCGTTAGCATGTCTGAAGCCTCTGTCACTAAAGTCAGTGGAGGCCAATGGCTGCTTGGAATGTAGGACATCAATTTAAAGGCATTTATATAAATCATACATAATTTTTAGTTCAAGTACAAAAAAAAAAAGTCTAGTATGGTCCGTTTTATAAATAATCCTGATGTCATGACCAGCGGCAGCTGTGTGACTGCTCAGGGCTGCGTGCAGCCATGCATGAATGGAGTCAGGGAAACTACTGACTAATGAGGTCGTCTGCTAGGTTGTGGGAGAACGGTGGGTTTAGCTCCATGGGGGATAAAAGCGGCAACCTTTTTTTCATCAAAAGGTTGTACTGTCCAGCTACTGTTTCTATTAAAGAGCATAAGCCCACGCTTTGTTCCAGGAACAGCGCATTCTTCTCTTTCTGCTACGACTGCATCTCAAACATGCTGTTATATCTGTCTGTCTGTCTGTCTGCAAAGGACTCGGTGGATTGATGGAGTGCATGAACAGCAAACTGCCAGGTGTACTTGTGGAGATATGATGTTGGCTTTGTTTAGGTGAAGCCATCGCTGTCACTTATCTCTCCCTTTATTGTCATCTGCCACATGTGGGAATGCGTAAATGGTGTCCCTCCCTAAAGACATAGAATAAATTAAGGTATCTTCACTCGGCACCCGTCTTAATTATAAAACATTTTTTCGGCTCAGAAACTAACCAGCCTGTAATAATGTGGGTGTTTACCAGGAAGTGGTGCATTTGTTTCAGTTTAATCCCCCCTTCTGGCCGGCCAGGGCGGTCAGATGACAGGCGCTAATCCCTGCCTGCTTACTAACACGGGGTGTCACTTCTTTTTCCCTTCTTATCCCTTTCAATCTCTTGAAGCCCTCTTTCTCTGTATATGTTTGTGGTCCTTCTCGTCTGTAATATTTCATGCACTTGATCTCAGATTTTAAGGGCCTTTTCACACCTGACAGTCCAAACCAAGGTTCGCATTTTTGTTGCATCATGTACATTTTGTCTTGGTCACTTTGGTTTTGGCCTCCTCATCCTCTCCCCTCGCGTGGCTGTGACTCAGGAGGCAGAGCGGGTCGCCCATTAATCCCAGGGCTCGATCCCGTCTCTTCCTGTCCACATGTCGAAGTGTCCTTGGTGGTTGCATGGCAGCATCTGAGTGGGTGAACGAGACCAATCCGTAAAAGTGCTTTGGGAACCGTTAAGGTTGAAAAGCGCTATTTCCGTGAAGTCCGTTTACCATTTGCTACCACGACGTTTGTTGCATTGTTTTTTTCTTTTTACCGGCCCGGACAGCCTGCCACAGCTTCCTGTTATTAGTCTGAAAGTCCAGATCATCCCAAAAAAATATTTTCACACTAGAAACGAACCGAAGCCAATTCGATCTGGACTGAGACCGGTTCTTTTAATTGGACTAGGGACCGGTTGTTTGGTCCGGGGGTTGTTTCAGACCTATCATTTTGGTTCTGGTTAAATTGAAAAGTCCGAATGTCCGCAGCAAATGTGTGAAAGGGAACTAAACCGAGGAGGCTGCCACAAATCGGTTGATTTTTAACGGCAAACGGTGCAATAAATTCAAACATGGTGCAAACACATTTGCAGGTATGACAAAATGTATATTATGTTAAAGTATAAAGATAAGATAAACCTTTATTAGTCCCTCAGTGGGGAAATTGCGGTGCTACAGCAGCAAAGGTGATATATGAGCAATATATGGTAAAATCTATATTTCATTCTTTTTCCACAATTGTATACTTATCAACCCAAAGAGCCCAGCATCACTTAATTTGGGACAGGATTTGTTGCCTTCAACATTTAAAGTGTTCTTGTCGTCGTCACCAGGCCTGTTGGTTTACATAATGTGTCTTCCTGTCATTTCAGCGCCTGCTATTCCCCTCCAGCCCTGAAGGCCTTGCGAACCTTTTCCCTATTCCTGAATCAGCTCCCCAGCACTCACACTGGCCACTTTGCCTCAGTTCCCCGCCATTAACCTTCTAATCATTGTTGGATGCGTTTAACCATGGTAGTGATAGTTTCCTGACATTAACAAAGTAGTTTTTGTTGCCTAAACTTAGACCTTTATCTTAACTAGACTGTAGAAGAGCAGAAAAGCAGTCACGGACAAGTAACTTATTTTGTCATTTAGGTGTTGACTTGATGAGGGAAACATTAATAGTCAATGAAAAAGAAAGGGATGAACTGAATCACTGATTTTAGCATCTAAGCTGTATTTAGCATAAGTCATGTGGAGGTGTTCCGGGCCTCCAGTGTTGCCAATATATTTAGCCATGGTAGCGATGTTTGGCAGTGTTGGTCTGTCCACCACTTTGGTCCAGACTGAAATATCAGTTATTGGATGGCTTGACACATTTGATTCAGTCAGATTTCCTTGCGTTTGCTTCGCAAAAATAATTAAAAGTTTTGTTACATGAGTTGAGATTGCGTTGCAACAATTTGAGGAACTGAGTGGACACTCCGAAGTGCACCTTCGCTTCCTGTAAAGCTGAAATCCAAAACCAAACTGCCCCCCTCTCGTCTTTTTACACGAACCTTACCTTCATCGTGTCTCCCACTAATACTCTGGTTTGACAGTAAATACTTGACGTTAAGGAAGCAAGATGCACTTGAAATGTGGTTTCACTGCGAGTTGAAGAAGCTGACGGTCTTCCTCTTTCTCACTCTGTTGCTCTCTGTAACTTCAGTGTGTCGTAATCCACCTCTCTCTCTTTTCTCCGGCGATAAACACACTTGTTGTCTCTTCTATTTTTTCCTCTCGCCGTCCCTCCATTCAGCTCAGTTTCTTTATTTTACTGTTACCAGAAATGACTATATGCACAGCGAGAAACGCAAACAAGTTCGGCTACATTTGGTTTGATAACGTGTCCATAACCACTGTGTGTGTGTGTGTGTGTGTGTGTGTGTGTGTGTGTGCGCGCGCGCACACCATTGCACCAAAACTGTGCCAAGATCCAGCTTTTACAATTCTGTCTAAAGGCAGAAACAAAAGCGATTCTTAATTATATCGAGAGTAATGTTTGACTGGAGACAACTACAGAGACTGTTTGACATTGCGTCGATTCCTTCTCTCGCTGCCTCTTTCAGGAAGTCCATTCACCACTTAGGTGTTTGTCACTTTTCCTGTCACGTGACCTCCCATCCAACAACAGCGGCAGTGGAAATGCAGCACTCTTCATGGCGTTACAGCCTGCGGTCTGCGCAGAGAGCGTCAGCTTGGCTGCTGGCTGGTGTTTCGTCAGATGAAAAGAGACTAAAAAAGAAAACGTAAAGACAGTAAATAAGGAGTTTATTTTGACTGTCTTTTTGATTTTCTTTTCTCCTGCGGTGAGGCATTGCGTTCCTTAAGTAAATATTTTCCTGTCATGCACTTCTGCATGCACACAGTTTTTCTGAAGATCACTGAGGGGGGTTTCTTTTTACTTTCCTTTTCTCTGGATCTAGCAACTGCTTAAAAAAAATTATATATATATATATATATATTCATTAAACAGCACCGCTCACCACTTGTATACAGGAAAGGTGACTTGAAAAGGTTTTGTAGTTTACCGAATTCCCAGCATTTAGTACGTATTCCAACAAAAAAACAGTGAAGACGAACCTCGACTGTTTTACTGTATTGCTTGTAATATAATAACACTGCTGATATCATTGCACCCACCAAAATAATTGCTGAGATCTGTGAGAATGTGACATCCAAAAAAAAAAACCTTTCCAATTGGGCAACGAACTCCAACGGTCAGGCGATACAGGCTGTAAAAAAAAAAGTCAAAAGGTTAGCAAGATTATCTAAATAAGGAAGTTAAATTGAAAGCAGGCGCACCTGTAATGTCACTAATGATCCCTTGTTGCAAAGGAAAATGGTAAGTGCACACAATTATGGCAACCATGCAAACCAAGAAGCCAGTCTGTAAGCTTCGCTTTCCTTTTTGTTTACAACCTGTACGACCATCTGACCGCTCATGTATGACCTCCTTTTTGGAAATGTCGTTGTGTTATCAACCATCAGTGTAGTCGGTAGGCAATAAACCCTGAGCTGACAGGTCATCTGAAAACAGCTGACCCTCTGCACATGAGACCCACGTGTATATACAGTTTAAGTGGACCATGTTAGTTCAGATGATTTAAAACTGTAATTAATGTGTGCTTATAATCTATCCGTTGGATCAATATGCGGTCTGAACTTCATTGCGTCTTGGTTTGCGTGAGAGCAAGAAGTAAACAAGGCGCAGGCTCCGCAGCACCAAATATGTCTGCATCCGAGTTAGCGACTGGACAATCATCAACCATAATTTGCATGAATGTCTGGCAAAGCACGGACTGTTCGTGATGTCCATGAGTGACTGACCACAAGTTAGTGAGTGAGGGCCAACAGCTGCAGCCTACAGTGTAGCGAGCAAGATAATAACGTGCCCAGTTACGTAACATTTGGGACAAGAAGCAGGCACTCTTCTGACAATGCACTATGAGTGGAATTATGTAATATTAAGCTTAAAGTCTTTTTTTTTTTTTTTTGTCTTTTAGCAGGATACAGCCAACAATTAGCAAAGGGAATACATTTTCCTTTATATTGTCTGCATTTAACAATTAGCTTGTGTACGTATTAAAATCATGAACCAAAAAGCATTTATAATATCTGTTATTATCGTTGGCAAAGCAGATTCACGGACGTTGCCGTAAAAAGTTACAGTCCAGATGAAAACTGAGTGCCAAAATGTACAAAGAGGAAAGAACTGCTTTCCATACAGTATGGATTAAAAACACAAATGTTCAATGGTTCAATGGCAAAGTTAAGAATAAAAACAGTAGGGTCCTTGCAGTGTTCCTGCTCGGGCCCTAAAAAGGCTTTGAAAAATATGGGCTTATTATTCTAATAATAATAATGATAATAAAGAAATACACCAATGTGGATCGACATATTAGCTGTCCTCCATTATATATATATATATATATATATATATATATATATATATATATATTACAGTATAAATTGTTTGCAGCAGAAAAATCAACAATAAAGAGCTTTACAGCCTTTTCACTGTGTCACAATAAAAACGTGAGCAAAGGTCAGACGGCAGCGACTGCCTCGCTGTCGGTTTGTGGTTATTTACCGGAGCCATAAGACCACGGCACGGTTCTGCTGTAGTCTACACGGTGAATGTCTGCACAAACATCCCACTTTCAACACATTTCGACGACTGTCGAGGTGAGTCTGAGCATCTGCTTTGCAATTCTATCAATGCTAATGCAGGATGATCATGACTGTGTTCCTGTTAACGTGGCCAGCATGTGAGAAAGGCATGGGCCTGCTGTCAAGTGACGCAATTAAAGCATTCACGGCAATCACACTCTCCTTTTCCTTCGCTTTCCCCCTCCATCATGACAGCCCGCGTCTTGTGCTGAACAGGAGTGGCTCAACGTGGGTGTGGTTGGCTTTATGACTATAGAGAATGTGCATTAGTAGCTTGTAACTCAATCTTTATGCTTTGGAGTTTGATTTCACTCCTAGATGCCTGTAATTACGCAACAGATATCAGCCTGACTTTTTACTGTTCACTCTTACGGTGCAGTTATATTGGCGCTGTGTTAAGTTACTGCAAATGCAAACTGAAGTTTTTTTTGTGTGTGTGTTGTTGTGTCACAGCGTGAATGGCCAAATTGTCTTGTCGTTGAAAGTGCTATAGAAAACAAAACTTGCCTTGGCACAAGTATCCCGCCCCCTCACCTACAATACAACACCGTCTCATTTGTTGAATCCCGGCACCGAGGTGCCAGAATCAACTGGACAACGTTGTAATGATTTGTGAAAAATCTCCAAATAGCACCTTTTTTCAGTTTTTTTTTTAATCAAGTTGCCTTCCTGGGCTCGTTGTTGTGCAGACGCATAAAACAAGACTGCCTCAGCAGGTCTCATTTTCAGTACGCGAGGGAAAGGTCAACACGTGCAACTGCATCACAGCAGAACACTTAAATCCTCGAGTGCTACTTTATTATCCAGACCAGACCACTTCATTTGATAGGAAAGTAAGCAGGATGTTTGGTTCCTCAGAGCAGATTTCTGTGGTCTTACTGACTCATTTGGATGATGCAAAGTTGTCTTTAGGAACAAGTGCGTGCGTGTTTGTGTCATTTCCTTGAGTCAAGCTTTTTTTATTTCAGTGTGTAAAAGGCAGAGTGGATGTGTTTGTGTGTTTGCGTGTTTGTGTGTGCGTTTTATGGAGATCCTAAACAAATCTGGTCCTTAGTGGCTTATATAACAGGCAGAGAACTATCGAGGCCCTGAAGGTCAAAACAACATTTCGCAAAACGCAGCGACATTTCAGATTATGGAAAGGGAGGGTCAACTCTTCTTCCTCTGTAATGTGTCCTTTCCATAGCAACGGCTCCGTACTTCCATCCTAACTGAGGCTTTTTTTTTTTTTCGTAGCTGGAGATAATCGGTAGCATCTTAAAATATCAATGAAGATAGAGATAGTGAGTTACTTGCTACAGTTGCATTTCTAGTATCGATGAGACAGCGAAAACGAGAGGGTCGAGATGACCAGCTGACTTCTCCACGAAGCTGATTGGCTGTCGAAACAGCTGATGCACCTTTACGTTCTAAAACCGACAAGCTGAGTCGCAGCCGGCGCCATCAGCCGACTTGAGTCAACCAGAGATCTAAAATGATTTTTGTCTCGTCGCAAATCTTTGGTTTGATCTTGCCTTAAACACGCCCAGACAACAACCAATCACAGCAGCGTAGAGTTGAGAGCGTCCTTCCGGTTCATCCAATCTGGCACCGCCCCCCTTAACACAGCCATTGAATAAACTCTGAATAGACTTGGGTTCAATCCAATCGTAAACAAGAAGAGTTGTCCCTCCCTTTGCGTAATATGAAATGTTGTCGTGTTTTGACCCTCGGGGCCACCGTAGGAGCACCAAGAGAAACCTGTATGTGTGTTTGCAGCGTTGCCAAACAAATTTGTACATGATGTTTGCATAAGAAATATTAACACCCCAATGTCCACCAGACAATTTGTCCAAATGGTCAGTTTTGTTTTGTTTTTCTACTTTTTCTACTGTTTATGAGACGTCCCGGCATTGTGACAGAGCAATAAAGCAGAAACCATCCTTATCTTCCTCCGGCTGCTTTGGCCTGAGTGTGACATTGTGCCAGGTTCTTGGTTAACTTCAGCAACACATGGACGCTGCCCATTTTCTCTGAAGAGATAAAGCTTCATGGTGGGTGTCCTGATCCAGAGTGCATGTGGTGCCCAGAAGCATGACCTGGCAGCGGTAATAAACAACGAGAGCTAAAAAAAAAAATGTTTTTAAATGCTTTTAAAGAATTTATCTTCCTCAGTTCGGGAAAATGGAAAAATTCAAAAATACAAAAGTCATGGGAATGTGAACCTTGCGGAGCGACACAAACTATCCTGCCAAAGACAAAATGGAGGGACAAAAATAACATTTTCATACCGTGTGCATTTAAATTAAATATCAGGCTGTTTTTGAACATTTGATGTCTTAGGAAACAGTAGTCTGTTTGTCAAGAGTCTGCTTTTATTCAAGAGCTTCATTGAATCTTTCTTTCGTCCATCCTTCCTTCCTTCCAAGAGGCTTCTACTGAGTCATGGGTCACCTCAGGTCATATGTTAATTAATTTACATTAATGACTTGGTCACTGTATCTTCAACCATCTTACTGGTTTCTGTTTTTGTTTTCTTTTTTTGCTGATGATACTAGCTTGTTTTTTAATTAGACCAAATTAGTTTTAAAATGAGCAAGTTTACCCATATTGGCTGGACTTCCACTTTTTCAACCAACCTATTAAGATCCTTTCTTAACAAAATTGCCGGACTTGCTACATGTAGTAGGCAGAGCCAACACTCAGCTTTACTTTTCCATGATTTGAATATTCTTTCTATTTCCAATATGAACATACATAACAGGTTGTTTTTTGTTACTTATGCAAATACATAAAATAAGCTACAAAAATGTGTTAACAAATATGTCTATTTGCAAGTGTTTTTTTAATAATTTTTCATTTTGCATGTTTGTGCGAAACAGACACGGTCTCCTACTGTATCATACATCTGTGATGATCGCCTCTGATTAAGAGCGGTGGTCTGTGAGATCTCCTGTCTGAAATCATCCACTCATTCGCTGCTCCCTACTCGTGAGCTCACCTGCAAAATGAAAATGCCTCTTCTCATCTGTCTGCCATTTTCCTTTCAGCGCAATGCATGATGGTATATAGTGCTCGGTTAGTGGCCATCGGTTGTACATGACTTTTCACGATGCACTTTGAGGGACACTTTGAGTCCACTACATAGGGTATAATAATTCCCACTGTACATTTGGACAACACTACAAAATGGCAAACCCACTGCATGGTCCACTATATAGTGAGTAGTGAATGATTTTGTCTTTTCTAAACGGAGTCTTGGGTTGTAGTTCTATCAGTAGCTTTAACGTCAAATTGAAAAATCTGCTAAAAGCTACTCAACTCTGTAACTAATGTCATCAGTTTGTCTAACATTGTTGCTGGCTCTGTGTGAGTGTGTGTGATGTACAGCACTGTGCAAAGGTTTTAGGCAGGTGTGAAAAAATGCTGTAAACTAAAAATGCTGTCAAAAATGAAAGTGTTAATAGTTTAGTTTCATCAATTAACAAAATGCAGTGAATGAACAGAAGAGAGAAATCTAAATCTAATATTTGGTGTGACCACCCTTTGCCTTCAAAACAGCATCAGTTCTTCTAGACACACTTGCACGCAGTTTTTGAAAGAACTCGGTTGGTAGGTTGTTCCAAACATCTTGGAGAACCAACCACAGATCTTCTGTGGATGTAGGCTTCCTCAGATCCTTCTGTTTCTTCATGTGATCCCAGACAGACTCAGTGATGTTGAGATCAGGGCTCTGTGGGGGCCAGACCATCACTTCCAGGACTTCTTGTTCTTCTTTACGTTGAAGATGTTCTTAATGACACTGGCTGTATGTTTGGGGTCGTTGTCCTGCTGCAGAATAACTTTGGGGCCAATCATACGCCTCCCTGATGGTATTGCATGATGGATAGGTTTGGCCTTGTTTCCATGTTGGAGGCTTTTGGCTGCAACTCTTCCATGAAGACCACGTCTGGCCAGACGTCTCCGGACAGTAGATGGGTGAACCTGGGTTCCACTAGTTTCTGCCAGTTCTGAGCTGATGGCACTGCTGGACATCTTCCGATTACGAAGGGAAATAAGTTTCATGTGGCCAAGTTTCCTTGACCGCTGCGTCTACGATCCTCAACGTTGCCTGTTTCTGTGCAAGTGTATCTATAAGAAGTGATGCTGGTTTGAAGGCAAAGAGTAGTAACACCAAATATTGACTTGATTTAGATTGTTGTTTAGTTCGCTCACAAACTAAACTATTAACACTTCAATTTTTGAAAGCATTCTTAGTTTACATCATTTTTTCCACACCTGCCTAAATGTTTTGCACAGTACTGTACTTCTTTGCATTACACTGTAGTGCCTTGTGTTGTTTGTCTAGTTTAGTTTACTGCTGTTCTGTCACTGTGTGGATGTTTTTCTTTGGGATATGCCAGGGGTCTGCTGATGAAGATTAGCTTTCCGCTAACTCTGCTACAATGGTATCATTTGTACATTGTCCCTTTCCAAATAACATATATAACCAAATAGTAGAGATTTAGGGTCCATTGAATTCTGCCCAGCTGAATGAATATTAATTTTTACATCAGCAGAGACTGACAGTTACATATTTACTTTTAGTTGTTTAGGCACTGTCCTGTAATCTGCTCCCCTAACCCTCTCACTGGTTTAATTCAAGAATGTATATATAAATACATCCAGGTTTGGTTCCTCTCTTTATACCACAGCTTAGATGACTTTATAATTTATTTATATATAATTATATAATAATAATATATAATTTTATTATATTTATATTTTGAAGCTGTTATTCTCACTCAGTAGGGTGCATTAGCCTCATTTCCTCATTTGTGCCTCCCTACAACCACAACCTACATCTGGGAGGTTATGCTCAGCTATTGCAAAAAGCCAGTGTAAATATAGTAGTAAGATAGTGTTTAAAAAACCATTGAGGGGTGAAGTTCTCTACTAGTGAAGGGATCAAGATAAGATGAGGCTTTGGGACAAAGGTTAACACTAGTTGTCAACACATTGCCCCTAGAGATAGAAACAAGTACTTTCCCCATCATGGCCTCGTGGAAATGTTCCTCCTAAAAGTGAAAAAGAAAATACATTACATACATACATAATGTTTATGTGCCTACCCTGCTATTTGAATATAGTTTCAGATATGTAAACAACCTTTTCTTCTTTTCCTCATGAGATATTTTGCCAGCCTCAACATTAACATGTCTGTCTACGTATTCAAATCGCTGAAAGCCAAAACACGCAGCAGGTGAACAAATTAAAGCTTTCACCTAAAATATAATATGGCTGGATGGGTCAAGCAACACAGGACTTTCACCCACGAGGCCGCTGTTTGTGTCCAATGTGAAACCGACGGTCAACCTTGACTTATTTAACGTAAGTCACGTAACTTAACTTACTAACGTACTTATTTTAACTCGAACCATGAACTAACCAACCAAACTAGCCCAGTAGGACACTAACCTGTATGCTACAAAAGGTGATAATTGACAATTCAAGCGCTTAAGAGAATGTATGTGAATTTATTTCAACCTGGATTATGCAAACTTCCTCAGTTGGTGGGAGAAAAGAAAAGTGGCAGAGCGGCGCAACTACATCTACAGTCAAAGCGACAATTATACCTCATAGTGGGCGCTGGAGGAAAGGTTACGGGGTCAACAAACGCCCATTAGTGTTTATGTGCCTGCAGTAAATGTATTAAGACTGTAAGCAAATATTACAGCAAAACTTCAAATTCCCCAAATACGTAAATATAGTAAGGTGTGGTGAGGAAATGCACCGAAACGTCACATAGTGCAACACAGGAAGTGTCCAAAAGGATATTGATAACATGGAATAAATACCAGTTTGGTGCATTGGGGAGATTCCGTCAGAGTGTCATAGAAATGGCACAGTCCCCATTAAAGAGCACCGTGGACAGAGTCCGTGCAGGAATATTATAGTGAGGTCAAGACACTGAAAGAGCCACTGTGCTGTCATACAGTACAGCGGGGCCCATTCAGCCCCTATATAAATGTACAAAATAACAGGAACACCTCACCCCCAAAAGTATAACGCGGCAATAACCACTACTGAGGCTGGAATGTGAGCCGAGTCTGTGGCGTTGGATTGCATTATACTGTGAGGTGTTGCTGTTAGTTAGCCTGAAATTAGCAGGCCGAAGGCTACATTTGTTACGGTAGTATTAAAGCACTAAGTGACTATACTGTAGCCTGAAGCCATTCAAAGGATAAATATTTTCCATAAGTTATTATAATTCTTATTATAAACCCTCTGCAAAATATTCGACGAAATCTGTAGTAATACCACAGACGACACGTGCGTACTGGGGGGGGGGGTTAGTAGTGGGGAACTGCCACTTTAACGCTTCTTCAGGATGCATTCATGTACTGCTCGTAAATCTCCCCTTCTATGTTTGGAAGCTGAAAACATTTCTGTACCACGTAGCGGAGCCTTTAAGTGCGAATGTTTGGCAGCTCTGGACCCTGGAACAGAGCTGCTGTTGTGGTGATATGTTTCAATACTTACACTGGCATCTGTTGATTTTGGACATTTCACACAGAGGTACAACATTAGAGCACTGGCCTTTTTTTTTTTCCATATTACATTTTTTTTGCTTTTAAACGTTTATCAAAACCTTTTTTTAAATGTACAGCTCTGGCAAAAAAGGAATTAAGAGGCCACTGCAAAATGATCAGTTCTCTGGTTTTACTATTTATAGGTATGTGTTTGCATAAAATGAACTTTGGAAGATTTGGAGCGGTCTCTTAAATTTTTCCATAGATATGTATGTGTGTATATGTGTGTGTATGTATATATATATATATATATATAATTTTAAGTCTCATAAAACAACAGCAATTCCATATGAAAAACCTTTGTAGCAAGAAGAAAGCCCTCAAAATTAAAATTTCTCAGGAGCAAATGGACGCGCAGCATTTCCCCACCAACGCGCTTTTGAGTGGACTTTGCGCCACTTGGTGCGCTGTGGCGAGAGTTCCCACGCTGTGCGCGGGCCCCTGAAGGCGGCAGCCGTATGGTTTCTCCTGTTGCTCTGAGAGGAGGCAGGCCGGTGATTTTCCACTGCCGCTGATGTCTCCGGTCCCCCCGTTTGAAGAGACAAAGGTCAGAAAGAGAGGCTTAGAAGCGGGCTAACATATAGGCTGCCGACGCATCCAGCCCTCAGTCGCACACGGCGAACACGGGAGGACACGGACCGGACGGAGCAGGGCGCCGCGCTGAAAGGACGCTGAAAGGACGAGGTCATATAGAAAATCACATCAGCCGAACAGGTAAACGGGGGAGGGGGGGGGAAGGAAGAAGGGAGAGAAAGCCCCCCAAAAAAAATAAATAAATTTTAGCGGCATCCTCGTTGCACACCTACACCAGCAGACCTGGGAGGGATGGCCGCTCTCGGCCGCTTCCTTATGATTTTTGTTTTTTTTTGAATTTTTAAAAAAAATTCTAATTATGATTCGAGTTGCCGTTATTTGCACGCGCGTTGCGCCTGAATGAGTTGATTCTTTATTATTATTATTACATTACATTTTTTTTTTGCAAGCCACCAGGAGCAATTTAGAAGAGTTCCTGTGCATTTGTGGTGCGCGTGCGCGCGCGCTGGTGCCTGTGCACGGCCGGCGTGTATGCGGGGGATGTGTTTCCCGGTGAAGCTCGGTGGGGAGGCTGCGATGTGGAGAACCTGACGGAGGCTTCGCTGCTGGATTTGCGGCTTCGTTAATGGCTTGAAATGCGATGCGTTCAGGGTGC
Organism: Gadopsis marmoratus; assembly: GCA_036023855.1. Taxonomy (NCBI): domain Eukaryota; kingdom Metazoa; phylum Chordata; class Actinopteri; order Centrarchiformes; family Percichthyidae; genus Gadopsis; species Gadopsis marmoratus. The sequence goes on from JAVQJF010005507.1 coordinate 47,484, forward strand.
GTTTTGTCCTGGGCTCCGTGTGTGTCTCTCTGTTTTCGTGCTCTTTGACGCGCGGACTGTTTTCCACAGGACGCAGCGCTGCTAAACGAAAGGGGGTCGTTTCGTTTCATTAATTTCAACACGTTTCCCTTTTTCTTCTTTTGTAGTTCGGTGTTCTGTCGATCAGAGTTTTTAGACTCCAGGTCTTCTGTGGTTATTGTCTTTCATACAGCCATACAGTCTTTGTGTGTGCATATATATATATATATATGTATATATATTTTATTACATCTATAGCTATATGATTGCAGGATATTAAAATGAAAGGAAATGGTAATGTAATGTATTTTCACTTTATTTTATTGACTTCATTTCATACCGTTATTGGACCTATGGCAGAACTATAGCAGAACTATAACAGAACTATAACAGAACTATAGCAAAACTATAACAGAACTATAACAGAACTATAGCAGAACTATAGCAGAACTATAGCAGAAAGGGGAAGTGAAGCGCTCAGAAGGCGGAGATGCACTTTGCACGTCGTGCATCTCCTAACCACGAGCCTCTCTCTCTCTCTCTCTGTGTGTTTCCAGCCTCTCTCATAGTCTCTCTACCACTGTCTGCTTCCTCTCTCTCTCTCTCTCTCTGTGTTTCCAGCCTCTCTCAGAGTCTCTCTACCTCTACCTCTGTCTGCTTTTTGTTTTTTGTTTAAAAGCCTCAGGGATTGACCTCTTGCTGTGGCAATGGGGGGGGGGGGGGGGCAATATTTTGCAATATGTATGGAGTGTGGATTTTA
>JAVQJF010005516.1:0-19139 GCA_036023855.1 Gadopsis marmoratus
TTACCCCCCCCCCCCCCTTTCCCCTCCCTTCTGTGGCACTTGGCATGACGTCTAATCTCCACTGTTCTGAGTGTTTTTTCATTAAATTTGTGTCAGGACTAATTTCGAGGGGAATGAATACAGATGTCAGGATGCCATCGAATCCCATCGCGGGGCCTTTTAATGAGATAACAGGCTTTAGTCAAAGAATTAGCACTATTGGGGGGGGAGAAAAAAAAGAATGAGATTAGTTCAATGGGATGTGGATGCAGAGTGGAACGGGGACTTTGGCTGCCGAGAGAGAGAGAGGGGAAGAGAGAGGGGACACCAGAGTCGTATCAGACCTGCCCTGCCAAATCACAAATCTATTTCCGACACTGGTATTAATTATCAAACTAAAGCTGCTGTTGCATATTGATTCATCAGGGTGCACACTTGTATTATCTCCTATTAAGCGGGAAAAAAAGGAGAGATTATATGAAGCCTTCGGGGGCGTTTTATGGATCCTGCGAGACTGTTAAACCATGTCACGGACTCCAGAGCAACAAGACAAGCTCCCTGTGTTTGCGTGTGTGCGCGCGACCCTGCGCCTTATGTGGGCTCGAATGCATTCTTAAGCTTTAAATTTGATTATTTTGGTGAACATTTTTCAATTAGTCCTACAGTCGTGGCCTTGAATATATTTCTGTGCACCGCAATATGTCTGCGTGCAAACGCATCTATGCATGCTTGAGACACAAGTGAGGACGGTGGTATTTAAAGCTCTGTGAGGCAGCTGCACTTGCATGTAGGTGGCTCCAAATGGCAATAAGTCGTAACTTACAGTATGAAGTCATCTTGTAACCGATCTCCAGGCTATGGCCAGCTACACATTGGGTGGATGGAGCCTTTCTCATCGCTTTGCCAGCTGCCATCTAATTATAGGGTTGCTGCCAATCGAGGTCAAGGTTGAAACTGACTCAACTCTGAGCTCAGCAGCAAGACCTGAGGTTCGTCTTCACACTCTCCACTGGAAAGCAACAGGTCAAGCCAGTGCAAAGTGCTTCTGCCACACATGCGTAAAGCCTTCCCTTGAGTAACTTAACGCCTCCTGAAAATCTTGCCTTTGCTGACCTTCAGCGGTTACTTATTCAGTTTCACCTCCTGTGGGCAGGGAACAGGGCCCTACTGGCAGCTGTCACCACTGTCCACTCTGTAAATTGTGTATGCACTGGTGCAATGGTAACTTTTTGTGTGTGCTATCTAAGGCCTTAAATGGGATGGGAAGGCAGTACTTCAACCCATTCTCTGTGCATGCACGGGTTAATTTTGATTTTAATTTTATATATAGTGAAAATTGGTTGAGGGATGAATTTAAGCTTATGGAGGACCTTAAGGTTAAATGTTGACATAGGGTCTCTCTGTATGAGAAATCTTCCAAACTAAAAGCAAACCATTTGAGCAGTCTGTGTTTATTCATCCCAAATGTCCAATGTTACAACTGTACTGCCGTTAGCTTTAAGCTAGCTAGGCCTCGAGTTGATAGTGTGTGCGTTTGTGTGGCATTTCAGCCTCTGACCGACCTCAGAACTCACCAGAAACTCCAGTTCTTGCTGATACTTTCCTCCAGTCTCCCTCCTGTTTCCTATCGTCTTTGCATGTTTTAGGAAGCAAATTCATACAGCCCCTGGATAAGTACAAATTCTTCAAGTTGAAACGTTTTCAACTTCAAATTTGCACCCACTCGTGTCTTTCCATTAACTTTGTATGCAATCGTCTTGCCTACGTCCACATCACTTCACTTGCCATTCCTAACAAATTTGCATGTACCACAACTTAAATTAAACACATCGACTCTGAGACTGTTAGGTCCCCGGGGCTGTATTGTTGCTCAAAAGTTGGGCAACGAAATGTCCACGCTTGACACAGAAGGAATTTACTTCTGAATAAAAGAAGAGGCTACATTTTCAGATAAGAATCTTGGACTCTGCAGCTTCAAATCAAAGGTGTTTAAGCCTTCAGCAAGCCCAGCGTTGAAAATGACAAAGACTGATCCGGAAGCAGGGGCAGATATGCAGTCACCCAGCGGGAGAGCTCGGGAGTCCACGTCCTTCTGAGTCGGGCTCTGAGCAGTCAGCGATTCAAAGTGTGACTCTTGTGTGATAATGCCACAACAACTGTCATTTGTTTCTCACCAAAAGAGAAGGGCACGCAAGGTGTGAAAAAGAAACAAACCCAATGAACAGCTCATCTGCTGCTGTCCAGCTGAATGACAAATCCATCCGCACTGACCAACGCATTCCCCCGAGGAAGGAAGGATTTGTTTCGCACCTCGTATCAAACGGGGATTGTTATACATGGAATCCGACGTACGGTACGCTCAGCATGCAAAAGCCCTGCTTGAGATTATCAGCGGGGAGGTATATTTCATAGTCACTGTGACCGGTGTGGGTGGTAGCCAAAGTGTTGAGACACGCGCGCACACACTTCACAAATAATGAGACCTCCAACGGTGTGACACCCATTTCACACATGGATGGCATCTGTGATTGGGAAACATATGTTTGTATTGATGTATAATTATGAGCATTGAGTTCCTCTACTTCCTGTAAGTTGGTGGAAATGACTCTGTGGCGTGTATGATTGAGGGTGTGTGTGTGTGTGTGTGTGTGATAGAAAAGACAAAGAGAGCAAGGGAGAGAACGTGTGATGGAGAAAGAGCATCAACACCCTGCTGACTGCACTCAATCACTTTCTTAATTATACAGCGAGAACACAAGTCGCCGTCTGTCTGGAGCCAAAGTCACGAATTTGTTGCGAGATATCATCTTCGTCTTCTGTATCACCTCCTCACTTTCCACCGTCAACTGTTCAGGTGTTACACAGGTAGCGAAGCTGGAAATACAGCGATTATGCGAGCGGCGCTATGACTGGCGTTCGCCCTCCCGTTGGGATTGGGTGCGAGCGACTCAGGGGGGCTGTGGGTGTCCCTCTTTCGCCGGACGAAGGAGGTGTGAGAGAAGCAACAACAACAACAACAAAAAAAAGGAGGAGCAGAGGAGGAAACTTGAAGGATTTACAAATTTAGGGGCGAAGTGGGGTGGAAATAGGAAGAGAGACAGAGAGATTGGAAAGGGGGAAGGGTGGCGGCGGTTAGAAAGGGAGGAAGTGGGTGAGGGGGAGGGGTTGCATGGGGGGGGAGGCGTCGAGGAGGACGAAATGAGACCAAATTTTCTTTGGCAATCTCCGTGTTCCTGCTGCAGGTGCTGGGGCCATTTCACTAAAGCAGGGCCAGACGCGAATGTCATTAGTTCCTGAGCCCCAGGTGAATTTGCCACAGTTCCACATGATTAACCCAGATAATTGTGTGTTGATAGCGAGCATGGTCGATGGAATACAATTTTCGGGCCCAGATTCCTAAACAAACAGCTCAGCAGCCGCTACGTTGAGCCAGGGAGACGGGATAACGGCGGCGACGGCAACACTTGTGATGCCCGCCGCGTTCACGTACCAAGGTTTACAAAATGGGGGTGGGGGGGGGTGGGGGGAGCCAGGTCAGCCGTGGGTGACACTGAGAGAAAGAGGCCGGAAATGGCGTCGTTTCATTCCCAGTTTCACTGAATTCACTCCTGTCATTTTAGACATCAAACACATCGCAACTTTGCAAACAGCAAGTCTAAATCCTACATGTCTAGATTTGTGTGTCTGTTACCGGCAGGGCCGTAGCAAGGATTTTAGAAATCCTGAGGTCATGAGTGCAAATCCCCTTTGCCCAAAATACTAATATCTTAATATACTAATAAATACGAAGTCAGAGATCAAAAGCGTAAGTCTCTAAAATTGTTGTATTGGATTTTTTCATAGGCTAGCTGCTTAGTTACTGCTTTATTAACTACTGAATTATTTTGCCAACATTTTCATATATACGTATCTCAAAAGGAAGTACCGTTTCAAAGCCAGTGCCCACAATGCCTAAAAAGTATAAAACTACTGGGAAAGTACTTGCTAATACTAGATTTATTTATTTGGGTCAAATGTAAACCTGCAATAACACAAAATTGACATATTATCACAGTTAATATTAGTAAAATGTAAACCCTTTCAAGGTTGCTAAACCCCCCAAATCTCCAGTCTCCTCCATGGTAGCTATAGCCCTGCTTACAGGTAAGTAATTCCACAACATGGAGAAAAAGATTCCCGTAGAGTTCATGTGGGTTGTCAGGTGTCTGTTTTCTTGCTGTCTGCACTCCCCCTTGCAATTAGCTTTCCAACAGAACTTGCTGAGCGAGCATGAAAACCATGAGTACCTACTGTATATTCCTTGGCTTATGCGATTTATAGCCCAGTGTGCTGCACTATGGAGCTCATCAGCAGGGTGTGAGAATTAGCTGGAGGTGACAGAGGAAACGAATACACAGGAAAAGATATAAACCTGGTGGTGTGAACATACGATATTGTCTTTTTCTTTACTATATGTCATAGCCTATACAGTAGGAGGCCAAATCAACAGTCTGATTCCCAATACACACACCAATTGAGAGGTCGACATATGGCTGAGGTTAGATGGATGGAGCCTTCCTGGGTTCCTGAACAGTAATGTAATTTCCCATAGTGCCTTGGGGTTGATGGGATATGCAGTGGAATATTTAGTTTGGTCAGAGACGATCAATGTCCCTCTACTTTTCTCCGTAAGAGTTAGAGAGTACACACACACACACTCTCTACCTCCTGACCTCACATGCCTTTTAGTGACGCTTGAAACATTCAGATTCTTCCCTTGAGTAAAAAACACTGTCAAAATACTCTGCTACACTTTAATTATTTTGTGCTTTTACGGCGTCGGAGGGGGAGTTGGAAGAACGACAGCGCTCTCATATCTACCCTGAATATCAGGCTACAGCCAGCAGCCGGTTAAGTCAGCTTAGCAGCCTGGAAAAGGGGGGAAATGGCTGGCCCGTCCGGCAACATTAAAACACCATACAACTGCAGTGTCTGTTGGCTAAATCTTTAACCAACGTTCCTTTTTGGAATTAAATTGCATCCGAAATTCAGCAAGCACGTAGAAGAAAGTCCGACTTCTGCAGCCGAAGCATCCTCAAAAGCAATGCTCGACTTCTTGTTCTGGGTGACTTATCGTGAGAGGAGTAAAATGAATAAAATGTTTCTGTGAACAAAAAAAAAAGCCCCCTGCTCAATCTCATTCATGCTACATGCCAGGATCCACTGTCTTGTGAGGCATAAAATGAGAATTTCATCGGGTAAGAAAACCGAAAACTCAGCCTGTTAGACGCCGACAACTCCTGTTTTACGAGAGGTATGCGCCTTAATCTTGTTTTTAGGCACGCGCGTGCAAGCCTTGAGTCCCAGGAATATGGCTCTGCAGCCTGCCAAGTGAATTCGTAAAACATCATCAAAGAAGAGGATGAGGAGAGGAAAACACTGGGGTTTGTGTTCCCACTAGCAGAGAGATGATAAAAAAAAGAAAAGAAAAACACAAGTCAGGGAGCCAGGTACGGAGGGGGGGAGAGAGTGAAGGAGCAGGAGAGAGACTGGCAACAAGGAGAGAGGAAAAAGAAAGAAGCAGCGCAGACAGCCAATCTCCCTGGTGCATTCTGGGAGTTGAACCTGGCAGGAGAAATTAGCGGTGTGCGCACTAAATGGAAGGGATAATCCCTCTCTGACGGAGAGGAGTGCAGAAGCTGTGCAGCAATGATCCCTCCTGTGTTCCTGTGATTTTAGGTTCCAGGTTTATTTATTAAGAGGATAAGCCCTTCCTCTGTATGCAAGCCTCGGAGGCGAGACGGGGTTCGCCGTCACTCTGATGCCAACGCGGTGTTGATTTGAGGGTCGGCCGCTTGCCATGGTGCCGGCTGCAGGCCCAGGCAAAGGCGTTCAGTGTAGCTGAGCGTGAAACTTCGCGGAAACCCAGATTACAAGACAAACTTGAGCAAAGACAATGAAGCAGGTTCTTGGGACACGTTACGATTGCTGTGGTGATATGTTGGCACATATCGGACACTGCGTTTAAAATTTTAAAGCTGCTGCTGGAAAGATTAGAGCACAAACCGGCGAACAGCTCCGTAATGAAATGGTTTTCTGAGTACTTGCCTGCATAGAGTCCCGGTCTAAACCCTATCCAAAACCTTTGGGATGGCTGCGAGCCTGACCTTCTCATGCAACATCAGTGTTGGCGTGCACTCCAACAAGAAAGAGATGCATGCGATGTTTGGCCATCCACATACGTTTGGCCATGTAGTGGGTGTATTCACTTTGCCTTACAGGAGGAAATGGTTGCCTTTTTGGGTGATCCTTTTGTGTGATCTATGTTCGTAAATTTTCCTTTTGTCCTCTCAATATAGATGACGCCTCAGAAACTCTTTGTTGTTCTGTCTTTTTGTGTGTACACCAAGGTCAGTATTCACCAAATGAGGCTAGGAGTGGTAATCTGAAATTGCCCCTACTTCCAGTATAATCGTGTTTATGACAGACAAAGGTGAGTCGCCGTACAGAGCGGCGCATCAATAAGAAGCATTCTGAGAGTGACTGTAAGACACACAAAGCGGCCAGCTGTTCTGCGCCCCTCTAAATGCCCGAAAATGTCAGATTTGGAGCAGACTTAAAAGATAAGGGAGGAAAAAGCCCTCCTTTACATGCGTATCCCGCTTCCTCAGTGTTGACTGAATAATATCAAAGGCTAACGGCACAAGATCAACCCTCCTACACACACCTCGTAAACAGATTTCTCCAAAAGTGTTTTTATTGTCTCTTTTTGCCATACAGTACACAAGATATGGCAAGCCACTGTGTCGATTATATGACAAGACGGAAAGCACTAATGAAAAATGAATGCATTGCTTGGCAAACACAATCTATTGAAACTGAAAGAGCGTATCAGCTGCATAAATGTGTTTAGCAGCATTGTTTTTCATTCCGTTAAGGAGGTAATGGCATCAGAAGCAATGCAGTCTCGGGATGTGTCCGCGTACTCGTGTCTATCTGTCCATGTCTGCTCTTGATCACTGCTACGGCGACCACAGCGATCGCTTCTGCACTCGCAGAAAGTTTGTGAATGTTATTATCGACCCAAATGGAAACATTATTCAGTGGAAATTGTGTTGAAATAACAAATGGTTATATAAACACTTTCTTCCCCTCAGCTTGCAGATACATATTCATGCTCTGACGGCCTCTCGCGTCTTTGCGTCCCCCCCCCCCCCTTGATGAAGCGAGATATAGCTTGTATGAACGGCCCCGCAAACCAGCTCCACTCATGTGAAATGGCGAGTGAGTGAAGGAACATTGTTTTAATGAAATGTGACAGAACTGCTTCATCACAAAGTACAACCACCTTAATTTCGCCCTTTTTTTTTTTGGCAGGAAGTTAAGACTTAAAGAGAAATATCACCAAAACACTACTGACATGTGGTTATATATGTCATTTTTTTGTAAGATCTGCAGAGATCTCAAAGCAATGCTATGCACAAGCGCAGCCTCAGAGAGACGCTAGCACGGTTGCAGTCCCTAGTATTTTTAATTTTGTGTGATGTTTTTTTGCCTGATTTCGCTTGCGCGAAACTAAAAAGACTCCGAAAGCTACAAATGGTCAAATACTGAGCTTAAACATTATTATCTGGTGATGTAACCTGATGTCTTTATTGTAGGTATTTTGTGGTTTGGGCATTCATTCCTTAACATCATCTACATCACGCTAACAGGGCAAGAGATCCAACCGAATTTGACAGAAATTGGACCTGTATGAGGTATAGGAGATATTTGTCCATGCAGGGCTGCTGAATGCATTCAAGTAATTGTTTAAGTGCACAATACGCCTCTGTTTGCCCCCTCCCCCCTGTTCTAGGCCAATCTCTTCTCGCCAATGAACATCCCTGAGCTAACGAGCACCTCATCGATTCGTTCAGGACAAGGAGAGATAAGGGAACAAACAGGCTGAGAGGCAAAGGAGGGTGGGGGGGATGGTGGTGGTAAAGAGACGAAGAGAAGAAGAGCAGTGAGAACCAGGAATTTAGACAGCCCTCGCCATGTTTCAGAAATCAAAGATCTTCAGGTTCCACCTGCGAATTGCATCTGCAGGAGACCCGCATGGAAAACCTTACACGTTAAAACGTCAGGGCTGTAACACTAACAGGCTGGAACTGTTCCTGGTGACACCGAAGTGTATTGTCCGTGTCACACTGCCACCGTACCTGTGAGGAGAGTTCAAGCTGCTGATAAGTTCCTAATGGTATCGTCTCCCCTATTCATCTGCCGGGAAGGCTCTCGCTTAACAGTGAGCTGGAGTAGTCTGTAAAAACACAACAGAGGCGCGATGAACTTTGGTCTTAAATGGCAGCACAAATGCACTGTTAGGATTTCAAAGGTGTTTGAAATGGGCCTGAAAGTGAGCACACTTAGGTCAGAAGTCAAGAATGGGGCATGTAAATGGTTATTTTTGTCATTTAAATCTCACTTTTGCACCTTTCTGGTTACTCAAACCCTTAATTTGCTGCAACAAACACGCTAGCTTGCGGGGCAGTTTCCTTAGACTAAAGGCTAATGGGACCCTATGACAAATCTAGATGAAGCCAGACATGTACATGTCTTTAGGTGAGCTGTAAAGGTGAAAATAATTAGCCAGTGTATGAAAAACCTCTTTTCCATCTTAAAAAAAGGATGAAATTTCCAGTTAATTTTATGACCTTTTGACCTTTTACATAATGAGTAGTATGCATGACCTGGTATCACTTTCAGATGCACTTAAATGGCCTAAAGTTTCCTCGTGTGTACGTGCATACAAGCAAAAATAAGATTTGACAATAGGTTTCTATTGGAACAAAGTAAAGAGGGAGCATTTTCTGTCGGGCACTTCCGTGTGACTGGCATATAATGAATATTCTTATACTAATTCTCATCATGCTGGGGGAATTTTTCAACGATATCAAACGTGTTTTTTTTTATACTAGAAGAAGATGATTAAGCCTGATATCTATAGCTACAGTACGCCCACAGCATATGTGCAAATAATCTAATGTAAATGACACAGTTTTAGTCTTTCAAGCAAGCTAACTAAATACAATCAACAAAATGATTAAAACCAAAAGTCTCCAATGGAATTACTTTGTCCTTTTCCCGCTTAGGTGCGTGTAAATTAATTTGTACCAAACCTTCTTGGAACATGTCGAGCTAAATGCTTTGTAAATATCACACTAAGACCTCCCAGTCACAACAAGGACTCTGCTTGATGGCTGTCTCCCGAGCAGAAGCCATCAAATGAGGCGGGTTGCTTGTTTGGGGGTGGTGGAAGGAGGGACTAGGATGAGGGCCACTTCTTCTTAGTGTCAGCGATAAAAATCCATCTGATTGAAATTGCAGGCCATTATGATATGAGGAGTGGAGTGCCGGAGAGATGGGTACAGACGGGGGAGAAAGAGAGAGTGGCGGCACAATTGCTGAGGTGCTCCTTTCTTTTCATTTTCAGATGAAAGCTAATTACGCGGCGTGGCGAGAAGACGGGGCGGCGTGCGCGATGCAGGAAACGGGGAGCCGAGGTGGTTAATTGGGGTATGTGATTACACAGGGCTGTAGTTAGAGGGAATTAGGCAACAACACACTCGGCAGCACAGCTCATCATGGGGAGAGTGAAAGGAGCAGGCGATAACGCTGATATCCTCCTCACTCAGCAGACCTTGCCCTCAGAAGACACTCGGATGAGGCCCGCAGACTGAGATCTGGCTTTTAGATTTAGGAGTAAAAGTACAACACTTTTGGCTACAACCTTTACTTCAAAGAGGTCACTTGACATTAAAAATTTTCCTCTTGAGGTTCCACTTTCTGTAGGCGATACGCTTTTGTTGGCTTTGCTCATGCTTAATCCTCTTCCTCATGCTTTGCCACGTTAACAAACCCCCGCTGTTGCTGCTGCTGCTGCAGATGTAAAATGCATCACTTCCTGTACAGATTATTTCCTTTCGTTCTCTATTTGTGTCCTGGGAAAGACTTAGGAGACACCAGGAGCCACCTGGGAGCAGCAAATTTGAACTTGAATGTCAATTGAATGTAGGACATCAAATAATACAGTAAAACGCTCTGCATTTTAATGGTGAACCTTTTTATTGGAAATTTTAAAGGATTGCAGCCAAATTAATATAAACAGGAGCTCATTGGAAAATACTTACCTTGATCAAAGTTCTGATTTTATACAGGTTATAGCACTGTCTCTTATTACACAGAGTAGCTTGTTATAATTTAGGACAGAATGCTTTCATGTAATAGAACAGTTGCTGGAGCTTGTCACCCAGACAGAAATAAGACCAAGAAGATGGTTTCCTGATAATAAATCACATTTAAAGTAAGAAATAGCAAGCCAAAGCTAGACAGGAAGTAAACTAAATGGCTACAGCTTGGTCTAATAGTTCCATGTCACTAAATCTAATAGAGAGCTGCATATATTCATTCTACAGTAGATTTTGATACTGAAGTTTCAGTGAGGATGCTGTCTCTACAAACCCCTTTTTGTTTTTTTGGATTGAAAGAAGCCAATCTTCCCAAATGTTAAATGTTATCTTGACACAATCAACCATACAAGACATTTTTCTTAATTAAAAGCGACACTCTTAAATTGGCAACATTTTGCTTTCAATCTGGTCCAATCTGGTGTGATGCGGATGCATGTTAGATACTCAACCCTACCTTTGCATAATATAAAATTCATCTGCTGCTGAGCAACGTCAGAGGAGGATCTGGGGGCTAGGCGCTTCCCTCAAGGCTCTAGCATTCACATTCCCCACCAAATCCCTACCACTGGTTCATCATTCAAACCATCAACCTTCCACTTACAAGACAGTTTGCCCATCTTGAAGTTCCTGCCGAGCTTTGAACATCAATGGTAACATTTGTATTGGAGACACTTTCACTTCACTTTCTCACTGCGAGCACTATCGATGGCACCTGCACTCCAAGCTGCCCAACACTATCTCCGTGCTAGATGCTCGTTATTGATCAGCGTGTCATTCAAAGTGTCTCCCTGCCTCTCCACATAGAGCTTCTTCCCCTTTTATGTCCATGAACAAAAGCACTGGCCATGAAAAGACGCTGGAAGGGCGAGTTAAGGGCCGTTAACCATTCTGCTACGAAACCAAAAGGGAGCGTTCGACTGGGTGTCACTGGTTATAAGCACAGCGTTCTGCCAAAGATGTATTTATGAGGCTAAAGAGGAGGATTTGTAACACCGGGAGCATCCATCTTCCTGCCTCTTTATCGCAAACCCTCAATAGGTTGCCCTGGCATCACTCAGCTCAGGTCAATACAGATCACCTACGCATACAATAGTGTCATGGCCTGTGTGTGTGTTTGGTACTTTGTGTTTCCTGTTTTATTTTGATAGCTTTTCCTGTTTGGTTCCAGTCTTGCGTTGTCGTGCTTTGATTGCTGTCACCTGTCTCCTGTGTTCACCTGTGTGTCATTTCCTCGTTAGTCTTGTCTTTTAAACCTGCCCTGTTGATTGGTCGTCTGTTGGGTCATTGCTTGTGTCATGGCGTCTGCGGTCTGGGCTTTGGTCCCGGCACACCGGTTTGTAATCAGTCCGGGCCTTGGATTTATCTGTTTTTTGGATCTGCTGATAATTTTCTTGTTTTTGCTTCATGGAGGTTCCTCTTTTTTTTGTATTTGGACTCACGTTTCTCAGCCTTACCTGCCCTGTAAGTGTTATTTAGTTTTCCTTAATAAATCACTCAAACTGACTTTGTGGTCTGCTCTTGGATCCTTTTCCTTTTCATTCTTGATGTTGGAAATGGCAGCTTTTAAGGAGAGCTTGAGTTTGCCCAGGTTTCATGTAATTGTAGATTTTAATGGTTTCTTGCACAGGATGCTAGCACTGTGTGCATGAATCAAATCAAACTTTATTTTGTATAGCACCTCTCATACAGATCCAGTGCACTTCAATGTCCTTAACAGATAATCAGACACAACATGTATAGACCATTAGAAACCAACATAATCTTGAAGAATTTGAAACCAATGCATGTGAGAAAATAAAAGATGGAAAATGAAATAACATAGAATCTAAGCTAGACTAAAAACTAGAGAAAATTGATGCACAAATGAATAAAACGAACATCCTCAAGCAGACCTATGCTTAACGAAGAGGCTTCATATTGGGGTATTGAGTAATGGCCAATGTCTTCTCTGTTACTAACCTCCTTTTTTTTAATTAAAAGATCTAAGTAATTTTGCGCCTTAAAATATGCACATCTGAGTACACAAATACAACTTTAAAATTTGTGTCTACTAACTAAATACCACACCTATCTCGGAGCATTGTGTGTTGGCCGGAGACCTCCAAGATGAGGTCCAGAGGCCGACGGTTAACTCGCCGCTCTATTGCCTCCACATGTGTTATGCTGTGTGATCTTCACATGAATATGAATCTCTGCCACTTCAGCACTCTAGATGTCCGGTTCTTGCCCTTCATCCTGTTGTGACCTGGCTGCTCCTTTCTCCCAGCAGCCTGTTGTGTCCAGTGAGGCCTCTCGACCAGACACTGTGACCTCTTGTATCAAAGCCACATGTGCAGAAGAAGTAGCACGCATCAAAGGCGGCGAGCATCACGACATGAAACTGTGTGTTGTCGCCGGACGGCCGGTCGCCTTTGAACCCCCCCAATCTGCGTTACAAAGCTTCAATTAGCCAACATCAGAACAATCGACAACATAGGAAGCGGCGGTTTCCCCCTCCTTCTCTCCCTCTCATCGCAGGCCTTCTTGATTCACAGACTCATTGTCTTTGGTGAATTTATTCCTGTCTAGTCAGCTGCTGTTATTGTTAATCAATCTTAACCACCCACACAGTGATGGAGGTAAATCACAGATGAGAGCAAACATAGGCAGATTAGACTGAATGTGTTAGACCTTGGTAGATGTATGAAAGGGCGGTTAGCATGATGCTAAGGTGCAGCAGTTGTGGGTTGTTTCTTGAGATTATAAAAAGGGTATTTCTTGATTGATTTAGGTGGTATTCAGGGGAGACAGGAACTAGGTGTAAGAAACAGATGGGGTGGCACATGTGTCAGGTTCAAAACCTTGAAGTTGTGCTTTACTGCAGGGAGGGCTGTGCCACAAGGAATCTCTGCAGCTGTTTGAAGGAGAAGATGCGCTTGGGATATAAGCCAGGGGAAAGAAAAACAAAAAAGAGTAAAAGGTTGCAGGTGTGTGCAGAATTTATGCTTTATGAAAAAATCTTAAATTTCATTTTTGTTCATCTTCTATGGACCCCATAGAAGGAACAATTTCTCTGGAAACTAATAATTTTGTCTGTTTTTCTAGAGAAGCACACATTAAGCAGAAAAGTGGGTCTTGGATGAGAGAAGTCATTAAATAAACACCTTGAACAGAACTGCAGCATACTCTGGACCACATGTTGGACTTGTGGTGTCATGAAATAAACAGCCACTAGATGTCACCATAAGATGTGATAATATCTAAAACCCTGTGCAAGTGTGAGTTCATTGGTTTTCTAATGAAATGTGAAGTGAGTGCAAAATAATAAAAACTTAATAACTACTATGATTTAACAGGTTTATTTGGAAACAGGTTACACTGAAAAAATAATTAAAAACTTGAAAGTGAAAGTTATAAAAGGACTCAAACACAAATATTTATCTTTGACTTAAATGCTGCTGTTTTTAACAGGTTAGAGTGTGAATGGCCTCAATTTTGTGGGTGGCAATCTTACAAATCCTGAACAATCTTTAAAAATATGTGACGAGCTAATGCACTGTAATAATACAAAATACAGTACATATTGTTTTTAATATACATACTGAAGGGAAGTAAGCAACCTGTTTAGGTGCATAATTTGAGGTTTAATTCAGCTGTTGGTCATTTTCTAAATGGTGGATATCTCATTTTGGAGAAAAACATTGTCATTTTGTGCTGGCCATTGCAATAAATGGCCTTAAAACCAGATGCCTTTATTATCCATTTTTACTCCCAACCACCTAGAGCTCACAGTAAGCCACCTCTCCCCAACAGATTGCCATTCAATCTAATTTATGCAGGGTAACCTTTTGTAAAATGCCCATATGCTTGATATGCCTCCCTTCACACAGGCGTGTGCTAAGCAGCTCAATGTTAACACAGATGGACCAAACTGCTGCAGAAATTGAGGTGAACATCTGTATGGAAGGCATCTAATGTACCCTATTGCTATTATATTGCTGTTCCATATGGAAGCAATCCTCGGTGTGTGCGTATGAAATAGAAGGCCGGCACTGTGTGCGCGGACAGGGGAATGTTATTCGCTTGTGCGTGCAGCCAAAAAGGTGCATGGTTGCAATATTTATAACGATTATCTTTATAGATCATTCATAAAAAAATAAGTGTCTTAGTTCATTAAAGTAAATGACAAACATTTGGAATTTGCCTAATCTCTATGATTTAATTCTTTTAATATCTAGGATGTATATTGAAATAATGTTCTCACTTGTATTGATTGACTGAGGGACTGTTTTTTGTGTGTCTGCAGACAGCCAGTGATGATTGAGTTCGAACCATCTTCCCCTCAGAAAGCTGACTCAAGGCATACAAAGGCCACTGATGAGGTAAACGAGTTTCCCTCTCCCCTATAATCTCCTTGTTTTGCTGCCTTTCTGAAAAAGACATTTGAGGGGCTCTTTCCCTCTCCATTCGCTGTCGCATTTACACTTTTTACTTATTTATTTTTTTTACCCCGCTGAATGACTATTCCTGCATTACAATATGGCCAGGAAAAAGAAATATATTAGGCAATAGATTCCTGGCTATCAGGAGACAATGGGCTCCTGTGAATGGCAGAAATGGTATTATCTCAGCCTTTTCAAGGAGCTGCAGGTTTCAAACCGCCAGCTAATGAGTGAATTAATTCAACAAAAGCAAATGATGTTTCTCTCGGTCTCAATGGCAGCCTCGCGAGGAAAATTCAGAGGGCATTTTTCTTCAGGTGCCATGTCATCTTGGAGAGAGAATGGTGGGCAAATAAAACAGAGGAAGGGAGCGTTTACAATTTAAATAGGCATTAGTAAGTCATAACCCTCGGAGCACGTCTCTCATCCTCGCTCCCGAAATCCATGTTTAGGAGTCGCCAAATTTAATATAATAAATGCACTGTTTATACATTTAGATAAACCCATGTGACATTTAAGTGTAATTCTCATTTAAATGGCACACTTTGCCTCCAAGTAAGCAAATGTGTTGTGAATAACATGAAATCTGCATTCTATTACACACACCGAGTGCCATCGAGAGCTTGTTTTACATAATTTCGCTGACTGTCTGAGAAAATGAATAAAGGAAGAATTATGTAAAATGTTGTGATCTGAATTACTGAAATAATGCACATGATTAAAATGCGCGTAAGGGGGCGGTGGGCTGGTGCTGGCAGTGAGTGTTGGTGGAAGTAAAAAGCAGTACTACTACTGTACCAGTGGAAGTAGAGGAGAAATGAAAAGACCCACATTTCGAGAATTCTTTCAACTGACGTCCAGCAGTCAAACGCTGCGTCTCGCACAGTGAAGTATGAATTTGGACGATAAAGATTCATGTCTACTGTAGGAAGTGAGCAGGCTTGGTGGGAGACATAAAGCAACCTGGGTAAAATGTGTTTGAGTCAAATCACACTCTTTACTATTTTTCTGCGTACGTACAAATATCATCCAGATCACAATGTGCTTCACTCAATATTTTTATTTCACTTTATCTTTTGAGCGTGAATGTTTGCTGGAATATCTGGAACAATCTTGCACCTTATTTTGTAGTTTTTAAAACATTAAAACGTGTGATATTTCTGATGCTGTACAAGAGGTTCCTGATAAGTAACGTTGTCCAGACAAATGCTGTTATATGTGGGATTGCTGCAACAGCTGCCTTTCTTTCTTTTCCTTGCCTTTTTGAAGCGCGTTCACTGCCTGCGTACGCCCTCTGCGGCAGCTGGAGTCGGGCTGAACTTGCACTACATCAAGGTGATATCCAAAACAAGATGATTGAACTTTGCCATTGCCCCCGCTGTTGTTTTAATGGTGATGCATGGATTTTTCTTTAGCATGCTGCCAAGGGACTCACATTAGCATGCCATTTAGGACCTGCATTCTTGCCTGAAATAACACTTATTGCATAATATCCCGATGAACAAGCTCCGGTAATACGCCACAATTAAGCTGGAAAGCATTTTGCATCTGCCGACCCTCCACTAGCGCCACACACACACGGTGATGGGCAGTCGTTTGATGGACACGCAGGCCTTTTGATTTTTAATTGTAATTGTAATCCTCTCCACTTGAGGACTTGGAAATGCATGGTTTGAACCCCCCCCCTCCATACACACACTACCTCCATCCATCCCTCTCTCCACCCCCCCTCCTGTGGTGGAGATGTGGAGTATTCAGCGGCTGCCCACTTCTCGCCCGCGTGTGGCATTAAAAGGTGTAATCCCACTGAAATGTAAATCGCAGTTCTTGAAAACAAATTACGCGCAAAGATAACAGGGCCAGCTCTCTATCAATAAGGCATCAGAAAGGGCCTTGAGCAGTTTCTCTGTGTGTGTGTGTGTATGTTCATCTGTTTTTTTTTTTTTTTTTTTTAATATATATATTTTCTTTCGGGGGGCCAAATTGCAGAAGACCTGTTATCAGGGGTAATGGTGAGCTGTCAAGCAAGCCAGGTTGATTACAAGGTTATAGTAAACAATCCCGTCTGACGGCTGTGGACCGACTGAGGGGACAGATGAGGAGCGCACATCACATTCATCAAGCAGGTTTAAACGAACGCTCAGGGGCTCGATGGTTGCCATCACCGGCTCCCGCGTCTCTCTAACTCATGATAATTGCCCCCTATTTCTGCGTCTCCTTTGGTGATTTTTCTCTGCAGACCTTCACTTAGTTATCCAATCGCTCTGTCAAGCTGGTTGTACTGTTAGGAGAGATGAAATTTGCGAAAGTGGCCCGTCAATTTGTCAGCTGCTAGGTTGCAGAAAGGGGATGTAGAATATTGGGAGGGGGCGGAGCGCCATCTGAAATTGACAGTTAAACCTGATGAGACAGAAAAGGTGTAAACAGACAATAACTGACACCAAGCAAAGGAACGCTGGTAAAGTGTGACATCTATTGGAAGACTGATTGACTTGACATGCCATTCCGCTCAACGTTGATTCTTCTAGCAGTCACGCATTCATATGATATACCTGCAAAGTCTGAGGCAACGTTCATTTCCTGCTTGTAACACAGCGTTCACACATGTCTTCTCTTCAGATCTGCCTTGCCACCTTCCACTAACGTGTGTAATCTGAGGGGGAAGGGAGTGTGTGTTTAAGGTCGAGGACCAGTCCCCGGCCTCCGCTTTTGGCATTTCTGCCTTCAACAGTGCCATTATTGAGCTCAATCAGCTCCTTGTTAGTGCCAAAGTCATTCAATTAAAGGGAGCCGGAGAAACAAATTTGCTACAAATCGAGCTCGTTGATGTCCTGTGAAGCCGAGAGGGGTGCAGGGAGAAAGGCGGGGAGGGCGAGGCAGTTGGGAGGTTACGGGAGCAAGGATTCATTTCGGCGAGGTTGCCCCCTGTTCTGAGTTGGAGTCCTGATAGTGAAGATACATAGGCTGCCGGGGTAAGAGGCCAGGCTTTCTTGGGCCTTCTCCATTAAGGGGCGGGTTGAACAATCGCGTCCGTTGTTCGGGCCAGGAAAGTGATGAGGCTGCAAATGGAATCCCGCAGAGGGAAACAAAAGATGAGGAGATCGTTTAGTGCAACCGGACTCTCGGGTAGGTGCCCCTCGTGGACACGTTAATTGATCTCATTTGTTACCTATACCCGCCCGATCAAGCTGCTATCATTGCACGGGGGAGGGTGGGGGCTTGCGGTGTCGTGTCCTGTTTGGATACAGAAATGATAATGAAGACACGCCAAAGCAAGCAACCGAAGGGATCGAACGTGAAGGAAGTAAACAAGGGTACAAAATATGCAAGACAAGAGGTGAGGAGGGTGATGCAAAGGAACGTAGAGTACAGTAAAGGCGAGACACAGAGAAGAGAAAGGGAGCAGAGGCGAGGGAGAGGGCAGCCTCTCCTGCCAGTCCGACGCTCTAGTCTTACAGGCTTCATTTCACCGCAGCTCCGATGGGCCCTGAAACTGGACACTCCCAAATATCCCAATTACACCTGCACTTCTTGTCCTTTTGTAATGGGAATTCTGCTTTTTTTTTTTTTTACCCCCGTCCCCTCCCTGAATCTCTGCAAACACAAAGTGGACAATTGTCCGGCATGGAGCTGAGACGACCTGCTCAAACATCCATGTCTGTTTTACTGGAGGCAGGCCGGATCGGATGTGCTTTTAGTGGACCTAATTGGACACTGTATTAGTCTGAAGTTATGTAAGTATTAACTTTTTAACTCTCATTTCATACAATTTGAGAGTAAATTCCCGCCGCCTTTTGTGTGGTCCCAAATGCTGCACGCCGTTTTCATTAGACGGTACGGAAACTGGCATACAAATGTGCGCTTTTCCCATAAAGTCATAGTGAAACATAAAACTCCAGAATAGCGAAAATGTGAGTTTTTGCACACAAAGAATAAAGTGTGACGGTCATTGGATTCCTTTCCACATTCCTTTTCATCTGCATTGCTATTTGTGCTCACTTCAACCTTTTTAATTACCCACTGAAAGTGATGTACTGACTCTGCACAGGCCAAGGAGGCAGAGGACGTCTCTGAGGACTTACCCCCAGTGTTGTCGTGCACCCATTTGCCGCCTTCTGGTTGAGCGATGATGTGCGTGTGTCCTCTTGCCCTCAGCGAGACAAAGTGCAAGTTTGTTTGTTCAAGCTCTCCAAAAAGTGAGCGTGCGATCTCTAGCTGTGCTCTTTTGTCTCTCAGCGTGTCTTTTGCAACTTCATTGGGGGCCCCCCCCCCCCATTTTTTTTTTCCAGCATGTCTTCCGAGCTGGCATGGCAGAGTGAGAGGTCTCCAAGCTGCCCGCAGCCTCTCATGCATCCTGCGTGGCTGTCACAAAACGGGATGGGCGCCATTCAACCCAATTAGTGAAATCCACTCTGATAGGGGGGGGGGGGGGGCAAAAAGAAAATTTTTTTTGCCCCCCCTGTCGGTAATCTGCCAATTAAACTGGAAGTAAGAGAGTGGCCCCATATACTGACCGTGGGCCGGTGGC
>JAVQJF010005521.1:0-41583 GCA_036023855.1 Gadopsis marmoratus
GCTGCAGTGTTGGAGATGCTCTGACCCAGTCGTCCAGCATCACAGTTTGGTTCCTTGTCAAAGTCGCTCACATCCTTCCGCTGCCCATTTTTCCTGCTTCAACACATCAACTTGGAGACTAAATGTTCATTTGCTGCCTCATATCCCCCCCCCCCCCACTGACAGCTGCCATGGTAACCAGATAATCAGTGTTCTTCACTTCACCTGTCAGTGGTCATGAAGTTATGGCTGATCGGTGTGGAAGCAGCACAGTAGCCTGCTGAGGACTGTTTCACTTCAACAAGTCGTTCAGCCACAGAAACCTGACAGATTAAAGAAAAGCGTCGCACATCGAGATCAAAGGGAACAAAACCGGCCGGAGATCTTAAAACCTCCTCTCAGCCGTATGTAAAGGTTTCCTCTCAGGACTTTAGTCTGTCATCTACCTGTCACACTGCAACAACAGTCGCTGAGCTAAAGGAAAATTATCAAATCGAGTTAACGGCGCTAACTGGACTACAGTGTTTATTACTGATGAAACTGCTAGAATAAGGCCGAGCTGTAATAGATGACCTTCAACCTCAGCACTTGGGTTGTTGGTTTGGTCCGACATTTGTGGTTTTAATTTAGTTAATTTAATGTTTTGAATATAATTTCACCATTTCATCATTGAAGACCAAAACTGAGTTACTGATCTTTTAACACCGTCATTTCTCATGCCTACCATTCCCATAATACACACACACACACACATCACCATCAAGTCAGCAGTCTGGTGTATATTTGCTTTTTAAGATTATTGCATGAAATCATCATAACAAGTTACTTTCTGCATCCGTTTCTTTTTTCCTCATTTATTCTTTCCTCTCTTTTGTTTTTTTTCTTTGTGTATTTTCTGTTGACATGTCACCTGACTGCAGCCAAACTGCAGCTGGTGGCGGCTGAGGGTGGAGCTAGTAGCCACAGGCGGCTGCAGCGCTGCATGAGGAGAGCCTGCAGCCTGCAGCAACGCATGCAGCAGCATCAGGACTCAGAGGCAGGCAGACTACAGCACCAGCAGCAGGAGGGGCAGCAGCTCCAGGAACAGCCCAGGTACCTGAGTCATGTGTACAAAATATAGGTTGATTCGTACAACTGTAGCTGCACCACTAGTAGCCACCGAAGCTGTAGCCCGACTCCCTGCTCCTTTTTAAGAAGAGCTGAATCATCAGTGTGCTGTTCGTTCTGTCCAACTTTTTCAAACTGTGTCTGGGGGGGTGGGGGGGGGCACCATCAGCAGTTTAGAGTTGTTGTGGAGAGAGGTGTTGTCGTGACAACCGGCTAATTCGAAGGGTGAACCATGGGGGAGAGATTGTCGACACTCCCCAGGAAACACACAACCAGCTGTGTGTAGCCAGAACCATCTGTTCCAAACATACTGCAGGCCAACACAGACAGACGGACAGAGACACAGACAGACGGACAGAGACACAGACAGACAGAGACACAGACAGACAGAGACAGACAGACACAGAGACAGGCAGACAGAGACACAGACAGACAGACACAGAGACAGGCAGACAGAGACACAGACAGACAGACACAGAGACAGACAGACAGAGACAGACAGACAGAGACAAACAGACAGACAGACAGAGACAAACAGACAGACAGACAGAGACACACAGACAGAAAGAGACACAGACAGACAGAGACACAGACAGACAGACAGAGACACAGACAGACGGACAGAGACAGACAGACACAGAGACAGACACACAGACAGACAGACAGACAGACAGACAGACAGACAGACAGGCAGACAGACAGACAGGCAGACAGGCAGACACAGAGACAGACAGACAGAGACACACAGACAGACAGAGACACACAGACAGACAGACAGAGACACACAGACAGACAGACAGACACAGACAGACACACAGACAGACAGACAGAGACACACAGACACACAGACAGACAGACAGAGAGACACAGACAGACAGACAGAGACACAGACAGACGGACAGAGACACACAGACAGAGACACACACACACACAGACATGCACACAGACACACACTAACCCTCTCTCTCTCTCTCTCTCTCTCTCTGCAGTGAAAAGCCTCTCTCGCTCCAAATTCTTCTGACAGAGAAACAGGGCGACCAATCAGGTGCCGGTAAGGGACAGCAGGCCACGCCTCTCTCTCCCTGCCTTGTTAGGCCCCTCCCTCTCCAATCAATGTCAGTATCTGACCCCGCCTCCAGCGCAGGGGCCCTTACAGGTTCACCCAGGGTGGACAGCAGGGCCGGGGGCCCCTGCTCTCGTTTTGGGAAGCCCCTCACTAACACCAGGTCCCTCCCTGCTCTGTGCGTGGACACCTGGGTGCAGAGTGCCCTGGGAGGCTTGGCTCCACCCCCTCCACTTGAGGAGGCGGACCATCCCGCCCAGCGGACCAGAACACCCCCCGTCTCCATCCCAGTGCATCCTGCTCTCCCAACTGGGCCGTATTCCCGTCATGTGATGATGGAGGAGGAGCCGCATTACACCAGATGCCCACAGACCACGCCCCCTGGCTCTAGCACCATCTCCAGACCAGTCCCGCCCCCTTCCACCTTCCCAACCGGGAACTGGTCCTGCTTACACCTGGACCAACGTGATGCTGCTAATGCTCCTGTTGACCCGCCAATCAGCCCGCACCTTTACCCGCCCCCAGGCTCTGCCTCCAACACCCCCCTGCCCCCTGCGAGCCGGCCTGGTCAGACCTCGGCCCTGCCTGTGGAGCGCTGGGCGGAAAACGTCAACAGATACTACGGCTCCCAGAATGCAACGGGGGGAAGAGGGGGCGATGTGGTGCCCAATGATGAGGGGCTGTCGGAGCTGGACTCCCTGTACCAGGCCAGTCTGCTTGCTCCCAGCATGCACTGGGGCAGCCGCGGAGTCGGTCCTCAGCCAACCAACAACAAACCAGGTAGGAAGTTCAGAAGAATCAAGAGGTCAGAGGTCAACTCGTGTGTCCAAAGTCCAGTTCACCACTCTGCTGCTCTGTCGCTTAAATAATATCTCTGATTAACTCCAGACGTTTCTTCTTACTGCTGATCGATTAATTTACTGTCGGCAAAACTGTTTTTCACATTAACAGCCTGCCTAATAAAAAGAAGCAAATTAAAGTATTTGGCAGGGTGACATTTGCCCCCGCTGTCTAAAACATTGGGGCATTTCCATAAATTTGGGGACACTTTAAAAAAAATAGTAATTGGTGCATAAAGTTGCTGTTTTGGATGTGAAAAGATCACCTGGCCTACATGGTTTAATGTAGCATCAGGATATTTGCCTAAACTGGTAAATATCATCTTTTCCTTTCTTTCTCAAAATCTTGGGGGCAATTTCTGCCCCATGATCGCGTTTTCTAGGGTCAAATCTGAGATTCCTTGGTGCATTAAATGTCTGACTCACAGTCAATGGAAATGTGTAATAATGGAGAAGCACAGTGTTTCTGTTACTGCAGAAAGAGAAGTGACAGCAGGGATTCAGCACCACTGCTGCTCACTGCTGTGTGTGTGTGCAGGTGTGAGGAGGCCGTCAGGATCTGAACGCTCCACAACACCGACGGCTGAGATCGAGAGGTTCGCCTACAGAACAGCGGTTACAGGTCCTCCTAAGGTTCGGCACAGCGAGAGATAATTATTTCATCTTTACTGAGGATTATTTGTCCAAACTAATTTCACGGCTGTCAAACGGCTGCCAATATTTTTTGTTTTTATTTCGTGAGTCAGTAGTTTGGTGAAAATGTTCCCTCTGTCCTCCGAGCAGCCGCCGTCGGGTGAAGACGAGAGCTACAGCGCAGAAAACCTGCGACGCATCGCCCGCAGCCTGAGTGGAACCGCCATCGGGTCACGACCCCAGTGTGTAGGTCACACACACACACCTCCCTCGCTTGGTTTTATTTAAGTGTGCTGCCACCTAGTGTCCGTGATGCGACTGCAGCCTGGTTCATTCAGAGACGATGGCTCTTGTTCTGTTAACGTTCTGTATAGAACCGTAATGACACAACAAGCACCTCTGATTCATAAAACACTGGTGTAGCAGCTCCACAGGCGTCGTCTGTCTGTCTGTTCAGATGTTCATGGCCTCCAGAGGCTGAATTCTAATACATTTAGTGATCTTCTGATTGTTAATCTAGCGCCACCCACAGGTCAGTTTCCAGTTGTCCAACACTTCAGCGCATGACAGTTATAAGTCCCAAACTAGTGCCTGAACTCAACATTGATGCTAACATAGCATGCTAACATTCTAATATTACCGTAGCATGTTATGTAAACAGGTGATACTTTATTTATTTTTGGGCCTGAAATCATATCCTGAGGTTTACTGTGAATAACTAATTTCATACTAATTATATTAAAACAACATTCTCATTTGTTGACTCGTATGTTGCAGTTGTTCCATGTTCTATAATACTCTGCTACACGTTCTCTGCCTTTAATCCAAATTATTGTGCTGAATTCAGCCGGAAAATAAATGAATCCAGGTCTGCGTGTAAAATGATGCGTTAATATATAAACATTTATATCCGAAGGATTCCAGTTTGAGTCCGGACAGTTTGAAGGAATCAGCCTGACTTTTTTTTATTCTCGAGTTTGCACTTTTATTTCATTTTGTTTCCTTAAAGAACGTGTTTCCAACGCAGCAGCACCCTTCTGTAAAACCACGTGTTCGTGTTTGACGGCGTCTCAGAGGTTTAAACAGAACAGCTGTGTTTCTCGGTTGCCGCTGGCGATCAGCCATCTTGTATTCAGCCCCGAGGAGCCGCCTCAGGCAGGCCAGCGCATTAAAGATGGATCAGTGATTTAGTTGTTTTAACCTGATCTGAAGCGACAGCACCGGCTGCCGGAGGAGGGTTGAGTCTGTAATATTACAACTGGAAACACGGTGACCTCTGACCTGCAGTCAGTGATGCTCGTAAATAATTCAACCGCTGACACGAAGAGTCGTCCCTCCGCAACAAAAGCATGAATCCTCACTTCACTTCCACCACTTCACTTTAGTTTGTGATCCGTCATGTTAACCTGTTTTCATTTTTTACCCCCCCCTTCTATTTTTTCTTTGTTCCCCACGGCCTCTTTTTGCTTCTCTCCATCCTTTTGGTGTCTGTCTTCACTTTCATTCTGTTTATCCTTTTCTTTTTTCCATCTTCATCCATTCTTTATTGTAACTCGATCTGTCCTCACGCTCCTCATCGCCCTGAAGGACCCCGCCGTGTCCAGGCCCACCCCCAGACACGCCAACCTTCACTACTCCTCTTCCTCCTCTCTCCTCCGTCACCCCAGCACCTCCTCCCTGCACCTCCCTCCCTCCTCCTCCACTACAGATAACTCGTATCACCATCAACCCCACGGCCCCTCAGATCCTGCATGTCCTCCACAGCACACCCTTTTGCGGACATCACAGCCCCCGAGCTCGGGCCTCTCCTTCTGGGAACACTCAGGTAACCTGCTGGGCCCTCCACCTCCACCTCCACCTCCACCAACACATCAGCTTCACTCTGTCTCCTCGCAGCAGGAAGCTTCTTCAGACACGAGCAACATTTGCTCTTTTTCATCACTTCATTATAATTCAGCATTTTGAAAAGACGTATATCTAAAGTTCTCACTCGGGGACGTCGCTTGTTTTTTGAGGGTAAATAAATAAATGTAGTGTTTGTCCAGCAGAAGAGTCTTCCTGTCGGTGTGTGGAAGGCTTTGGAGTATTTAGACTTCAAACGGTTTCTTTTTATTGCTGCTAATATTCGTTTGAACTGCAGTTTGCAGCTTGTATATAAAGATGGCCGACGAGTCTCCACCAAAATGAGCTATACTGCAGCCAGCCAGCAGGGGGAGATCGACATGTTTTGGCCTCACTTTTGGGGAGCTACCATCTTTTATATACAGTCTGTGGTGCAGCTCTCTGTAGAACACAGCAAGTTCAGGTTCTCCAACAGTTTGAACCAAACCTTCATCGCAGGACTGTTGGATTCGACCTGATAAACTGAGTGTACTTGTAATGGAGTATTTCTGTAGCAGAGTATTAGTACTTTTTACCTCCTGAGCATCTGAAGAATTCGTCTGCTCTGGTTAAAACACCACGAATTCGAAACAAAGTCGTTTTTTGTTTGCTGTCGACATGAACTCGGGCTCCACGACCAGAGAGGAGCTTCAGGACATGTGACTATACTCTATGTTGCTGATTGGCTGAGGGGAGTGGCTGTTGTATTGTGTTCTAATTGTGTTTCCCATCTCCTCCTCCTCCTCCTCAGGAGCTAGACCAGGAGTCCAGCAGGAGTTTCTGGTTGTGTCTGACAGGAATCCGGCTCTCTCAGGTCAAAGCCTCCACAGCGTCTCGCTGAGTTACGCCACTCTGCCTCGGGCTCCTCACCGAGCCCCGCCTCCCTCCTCCACCTCATCCCTCCCCAGGACCAGAGCCGGCCCCAGTCATGCCCCCCTGTTGGGTCAACAGAGTCTCTACAACACCCTGTCCCACCCCTGCCGGTCTGCCAGCACCACCAACGGTCACTACCGGCAGCCATCGCTGCCCAGTAAAGTCAACGGCTCCGCCCACTTCTACGCTTCACACCCCGTCAGGCTGCCAGGGGACGGCCCCCGCCAGCCGCTCCGTCTGGACGTGCCCCCTGACAACGACTGGCGGCATCACGCCAACTACAGGACTTTCCACCCCAGCAGCTCCTGGGTCCCCCGCACCGCTCGCCACCACCGGCCCCGCAGGGACCCCCAGCTCTGCTCGCTCTGCCAGCAGCGTCCTGCCGAGCCGC
Source organism: Gadopsis marmoratus (assembly GCA_036023855.1). NCBI lineage: Eukaryota > Metazoa > Chordata > Actinopteri > Centrarchiformes > Percichthyidae > Gadopsis > Gadopsis marmoratus. The sequence continues at coordinate 6,767 of JAVQJF010005521.1, forward strand.
TGCGCCCCTACTGCCCGTCCTGTGGCGCTTACGTGGCTCGGTTCCGCCCAGCCAGCTGATCAGGACCGGGACTCGTCGCAAGTCCTGGTCCAAAGGCCTCACATCCACCGTGACCAGATGACGTGTTCACAGTCGGGAGGAAAATGAAGTTTCTGTATTTAAAACCTCCCTTGGTCTTCATGTTGGATGTCTCTGTGATTGGCTCGTGGTCTGCGTAAGACTCTTTCACTGCAGTCTGGTTTCCTGTCTGTCGTCCACAGAATCTTCATCACAGACTGAACCTGCCACTGTGCTGCTGTTGAGCACATTTAGACGGTTCAGGAGATGCAGGATGGAGGGACGTGACCAACAGATCAATAATCAATAAACCAGCAGGAACCTGCTGCTTCTCCTCATCCACTGGTGTCAGATTAATAATAATCAACACAAACACGTTTATTAACGGTAAAGTTATTTATGTATTGATCTATAACGTAGTCGGGGATTAATGAATCTGCAACTATTCTAATAATTGATTAGTCAGCCTGTCGTGCTGCTGAATCGGTTTGTGCTGGTCGGAGCGAACAAGACGTGTAATGATGTCACATCCTGTTCCTTCCTTTCTATAAACGCTTCATTGATGAGTCGAGGAAATGATCTGCAGAAGAGTCGGACCCACAAATACTGACTTTCTGAAATCAGTTTTACTTTGACGGAGCCGAGTAGCAAATACTTCCTTATCCTGTCAAAGTAAAAGTACTTATTTTGTTGCATGTTGACTCATTATACAATATTTTATTTAGTCATAAACTACAGTTAGTGGTTATTAACTCATAATACACTCAAAACTCAGATTCTCTTGTGAGATCTCAAAGTTTCTATTAAAAATGACACATTGATGATAAATTAGACGTGAAAGCATTTTATTTTTATGGTAGAAACGCACAGAACAAACAAATCCAAACATTTCACCCGACCAAGAAGCAAAGTGCAAAATGTTTCTGTGCCACTTTTCAGTATTGATTACATGTCGGAACAGTGAACACGTCTAAACCCAAAGATGCTCGGATTGCTGTCACCGAGGACCAGCACACGTTCACACTCGGCGACGCAGAACCAGACGGTTTTGCTATAAAAGTGATTATCAGAATAGTTGCTGGCTGACGTGGACACCAGGTGGAGACTTGAGGTGTCGCGTGCAGGTTTCTGGGAGCAGCTGAATCCTCAAACAGGAAGTGGAGGACGTTAGACAGGAAGTAGAAAAGGAGCTTTTGAAGGTAGATTCTACTCTTATTACTCTATTTATTTTTGTAGGCTTGTCGGACTGAGTTGTGCATAGATTACCTGCCTAACCTGAATATACTCTTCTATAGATCTAATTTTCTAAAGGTAGTCGCCTTGTTTGGGATGTGCAGCCTTCTTATATTGTACACGAGGCTGATTCTGTTGTTTCAGAGCGCGTTAGATTAATAACCAAAGCTTTTATTTTAACAGTTGCAGCTAATATTTAGCATGACGTTTTCAGATTATAGCCTTGAGAGAATCACATTTATTGTAATAGTGGACTTCAGAAGTGTTGACGCTAGGTTTCGTCTGTGCTTGTTGCTCATTTCTTTCGACATCCCTCCCGTTGCCCGGGGAGACGCTTCTCGTTCTGTTTAGGAGCTGCTTTTTGTACTCGGGACGACTTTAGATCAGTTTCGTAGATTTATGAAGGAACACCTTAAAAACAAGGAGTGCTGTTTGATTAAAGATCAAACCCAAGTCTGGTCCTGCAGATTACTGAAGATAAACTTATTATTATGAATCATTTTGTTTTTTAGGATAAAGGCAATTTGACGCAGTTTGTTCAGACCGGACGTCCCATTGATGATGATGATGATGCAACAAAGTGTCACTAATTCAAATGAGAAGTTATTTTCGCTGCTGTTGTTTTGGCTTTTTGCTTTTGCCAGATTAAAATTTTATTATGTTGATTTTGGTATATTTTTGATGCTTATTTTTCTACATTGTAGACTTGACAGAGATGATTAAAATGTTTAAAGGAAAAGTTCAGTGTGTTTTTATTTTTATTTTAGTGGGAAGTCGTGAGCTGAAGTCACCCGACACCAGTTGAAGCAGCGTAACCGTGGTGACGCAGCGTTGCCTCCACAGCCAGTGTTTCATTAGCTGTTTACAGGCTACATTTAAAAAAGCTCTGCCGAGTCGGCCCGGCGCTGCAGGCTAACGTACTTTATTGGATTTTTTGTGTGTTTTCCATGAAAATATTAGAATATTAGACAAAGGGCCCTGACTACACACTTTGTTGCAAGAGGTTTTGGAAGAAACTGGTTTAATTTCTATATGCTAGGCTCAGCATTACATATAAAAATAATTTAAAAAGAATACTATAGGTTGTTAACCTACTGCAACCTCTGTAGATCATTTTTTAATTGCATGTACACATTTATTATTACTAACAGGTTTGAGGAACTAAATGCAATTTCCAAATTTAATAATTCAGTGATGAATAATTGAGGGCGAATAGTTTGGCCTTTCCTTACTCTTCTTCCTTTACAAGTGTAAGTTATGTAACACCAGTTCTGTAGCCACGTGCACAGTCCCGTGGCATCAGCCATCCCATGCGCCGAACAAATGGGCTTGACTTTGGTTTGGTGAAATACAAACCTGTAATCGCTCAGAGCAAACTGCAACCAACTGGGCTGAACCTTCAAACCAGCTCCTGTTATTAACTTTAATAAAACACCAACTAATTTTTCACTTCTCACTCCCCCCGTGTGTCTTGGTGACAATTTTATAAGTAATTATTAAATGTTTCATTAGTATGTAATGTTTTGCTGCCTGCCGTTGCCTCATTATCTTTTAATTTCTGAGACGAATCTTCGCCTTCGTTTGTATAACAGAATTTGAATGCAGGGTCATTGATTGACAGGTACATTTCTTCCTGTGCTGATGAGCAGTGCGAGTGTTTAAAAGGAATAGTTGTCATTTTGGGGAAATAAGCTGATTTGCTTTCATTCTGAGAGTTGGATGAGAAGATTGATTCCACAGCCAGTGGCCAGTTAGCGTAGCTTAGCAACAAGAGCGGGAACGGGGGGGGGGAACGGCTAACATGGTTCCGTCCGAAAGTAAGAGAATCCACCTAAACGGCATCACTTAAGCTCACACGTTGTATCTCACTTGTCTGTACAAAAGCAAACTGGAGACAGGGCTGCTGTACGGTGGGCTGGCTGCCCGACGACGATTTGGCTGGGAGATGTAGTCTTATATCTGACAGACAAATATGGAGGCCCAAATGCACCGGTAGTCTTATATCTGACAGACAAATATGGAGGTCCAAATGCACCGGAAGCGATGACTGACATGCTGCAGGCATCAGATTTGAAATGCCAGCACCACAGAACCAGCGATACTTTAGGAAAAGGTTGCCGTTTAGGCAAGACGTATGTTACAGATACCAACTTTAACTGTCTATACATCTATTCGAGTAACGTTACAGAACCAGCACTATTTTGGTAAACGGTTGGTACTGCGGCTGTAGAAAAAACAGCTGCGGTCGAAACGAGGTCAGAGTAGGTGCGTCAGGTACCTGGTGCACGTTCAGCCATTTAAACCAATAGGTTCACCGATGGGTGGTGCTGATGTCCCACGGTGTACCGAAGGGTGGTGCTGAGATGATGTCCCACGGTGTACCGATGGGTGGTGCTGATGTCCCACGGTGTACAGATGGGTGGTGCTGAGATGATGTCCCACGGTGTACTGAAGAGTGGTGCTGATGTCCCAAAATGTTAAACTATTCCTTTCATGTGTTCTCTTGAGGAACTTGCACAACAACAGTAGTTCACAGGTTGGTGTTAATAAGACAATAACCCATAATGCACTCTTCCCTTGTTGCTCCTCCGCATTCTTCTTTTTTTGTCGCAGGGAGCTTTTGGCCCTGAACTGAGCCTCCCAGGCAGCGTTTCCTTTCAGATGAGTGTCTCCTGCAGCCTCGTCTGCATTTTAAATGCTTCGGGTTGATTCCATGGTTGGGGTTGAAGTCCAAACCAGGTGAAGGAAGATCTGTGCGTTGGTGGTCTGTCAGACTCAGCTCAGGGCAGAAAGGTCTTTCTCTCCCCTTGCTCCCTCCCTTGGTTCCCTGCTTCCTACTGACAGTGCGTTTGGTAGTTGAGTTTGGCTCCCAGCCTGGTTCCTGCCAGGTGTTGGTTGAAGGCGGCGTCCATCTCTTGGTTCTGTTCGGTGGTGAAGTGGTTCTTCCAGTCCCCGACCTCGCCTGCTCAGGGACAAACATATGGTACCGTTAAACCCTTGCATTTCGATTTGGCCTTAAAAGTCTTAAATAGCTTTTAAATGATAAAAATTCTGTATTTGCTTTACTGATGTTCACAGAGTGAAACATAAAACCCAAGATGCTGTTTTATCTATTTGTTGATCAAAGCACTTTGCTGCCATGCACCTTGTTAAAGGAGTAGTTCAACATTTCTGTCATTTTACCCTCTTTTCAAGAGTTAGGTATAAGACTGATATCGATGTCACGTCTGAACAGTTCCAGCTGTAACTCCAACTAAAACCACAAAGTAGGTTTTACATTTCTGTTTGTGCACGGATTAAACAAAGGATACAGAAAGTGAATAATTCAGCTTCAGAGGTGTTGGTAGGGCTATTTTTGCCCCTGCGTCCAGTGCTTATGCTAAGCTAGGCTAACCACATCCATAACTCCAGCTCCATACTGAACAAACAGACATGAGCTTAATTTCCATCTTAACATCTCAGTCTGAGATAAAGCTTATATCGTATTTCTCAAAATGCTGAACTGTGCCTTTAAGTCGTCCTAAATAGCTGATTTATGAGAATTCAAGATCCACGTTTCACTGAACACAGACTTGTACTGAAAACTGGTGTAAATACGAGTTGATTTTGGTTGTTTTGGACTAGGAGACATGTCATTACACAAATTCATGTTGCAAAGCTTTATTTAACCCCAGAGTTTTTCAAGATGCCAGATGTGCACGTGCTGAATTACAGGGAGACGTGCACAAAATAACGCACAACACAAAGAAAACACTGGACAGCTTTGGGATCCAGAGTCAACAGCTGTATGTGCCGTGAGCACAACAAACAAATGTGCATTTTTTTTTACCTAAATGTAAAAGGCCTTCAGTGGGATGGATAAAATAATCATTTCAGTAAAAACAACTTGTTGTGTGGGGAAAATGTGATTTAAAGTCTCTCGGGCACCTTTTCTGAAGATGACGTTTCCCAGAGCGCCGTGGGAGTTGGCGGAGCTCTGCTTCATGGCACTGAAGGTGCTGCCCTCTGCGATCTGCTGGACCTGAGCCTCCGTCAGGCTGAAGCCAAAGAAGGTGGCGATCTGACGGACGCCCTCGCTCAGGTCCTGCGGGACAGGAGACAGACAGACGGCAGGTTGGTAGAAATGAACTGAAACCAACGGCTGCCTGGAAGGAAGGAAATCAATTTAAACGCTGAAAATATAAGAAAGCACTTGTGAATGTATTAAATTACACAAGTGATAAACTGACATTAAGGTAGAAATTTCTGTGTAGGCCAAACATTTCTCTTGTATATTTTAGTTATTAATTCAAATACTCAAATGCAACAAGTGGTTTTTGAACATTTCATATGTAAAAAAAACATATTACATAGTCTTATACATGTTCAAAGCCACCGCTTTCTATCAGACGCAACAAGACGATCAGATCCACCTGTTTTAGATCTTCATAGGTGACGACCATGACGTTGGTGTCGTCCATCCTCTTCTCCCAGGCCAAGGCGTGATCAAAGTATGACCCCCAGGGAACTACACACACACACACACACACACACACACACACACACATCGTGCTCTGAGTTTCACCACAGCTGACATCACACTAAGGGCATCGATGTTTCTGACCTCTGGCAGAAGACGCATGAAGCTGTCTCAGGGTGATTTGCTGCCGTCACTGTAAACCTGTGGCAACAGGTCTGAACCCAGAAGCACGAGAGACAGACAGGATGGAAGTAAAGGGCCACAAATGTTGTGCTCAGATCTCATTTTGTTCCATTTAGTTAAAAATCCCCTGGAATAGCCTGAACATAAACTTCACACGTTCACTTTGATTTGGAATGAGACACACGGATATAATTGAGGTTTCGACTGTGACTGGTGACTACGCTGTACTTTTGGAAAGCACTTCCCCTCGAGCAGTAAAATAATGTCCCCGGTACATCTTTTGGACCCTGGGTCCTCCAGAGGTTCCTGTGGTGTTTCTTAAATGCTGCTGTAGAGGTCTTTGGCTCTTTGTGATGAACCTGTGAGAACCTGAAGGTGGGAAGCGTGTTGTTATCTCACCGTCTCCACTCAGGAAGTGGGAGTAGAAGGACTCCCAGGATTGTCCGGATGGGAGGACCGGGTTGTTGTTGGAGAAATGGTAGAAGGACACCAGGGTGTCTTTAGGGTTCCTGAAGATCACCAGCATCTGTGCAACACACACACAAAATGTTTTAGCCATCTAACTGGTATTCTGCAAAATAACCTCCTGACCTCCTTCGCGGCTGTCGGCGTTCACAGCGAGTGATGTGAGAGGATCCGCTTGTCCTCTTGAGTTGAACGTCTCGCTGCAGATGTTTTGACACTCACTTTAGTTTTCTTTGTGTAGAAGGAAGCTGGGATGTTGTCGGGGTGCAGGTGAGTCCCCAGAAGCCTCGGAGAGGGAGTCTGATCCATGACCTGAGGGGGGCGGCAGGACAGGGAAGACGTGCTGCGTTTAAATGCTGCATCTTCAGCATCAGCCGTTACACGATGCCACCAGAAGGAGGAAAAAACTCCAGTCACTGCTGGTGTTTTCGCCAAAAGTCACCAAATCCAGCAAAAACACTTTGACGTGCCCATTTATTTTGTAATTGTGTAGAAAGAAAGATCTAAGGAGAAAAGATATAACGTGTAAATCGGTGAGCTTTACAAAGGTCCAGATATGTGGATTTAGTTTCCTTTGGACAGATCTATGCTCGCTCTTTCCCCGTTTCCAGTCTTTATGCTAAGCTAAGCTAACTTGCTGCTGGATATAGCTTCATATTTACGGTACAGGCATGAGGGTGGTGTCACTCTCCTTATCTAGCTCTCAAATTCCTACTGTCTTTTTATGTACGTGTGCAAATAAAGTACAAGAGGCTAAAAAGCTCCGTGGAGCTGCGGAGGCGGTGAAAATGTGGGTTCATTGCACTTTCAGTTAGTCGTGTGAGAGACGTCAATGCAAAATATTCATCAGTGAAGCTTTATGTGCTGTTGCGGTCACGACGTCTGTGGTACCTTTAAGACGTCTGGGCCAAAGAACTCGATCAGCGGCGGCATCCTGGATTCTGTTCTCACCCCTGTGGCCTCTGCAACGATCTTCCTCACCAGCCCCACCATCCAGTTAAAGCCTGCACACACACACGTTTCATCATTGCACCACACTCAGGTTAACTTCTGGTCAAGACGGCAGCAAAGCTCTGTTTGTGTTTTGGGGGTTTTAATATTTCCCTTTTTTTAGCTACACTCTGCACGTTACCATGGTGACGATACCTGTCTTCATGGCACATTGTGGACTCTGCAGCTGCTGCAGGTCCTTTCAGCGGCGTCCTGCTCTGCCTGCTTTTTGGCAGCGAGCCGGCGTGTTACGGTGCTGCTTCCCTGACGGATGTTAGCAGGTGGGGAAACGTCACTTATTGAACGGTGTTAATGCACCGTCGGGTCGACTCCAGGCGTGTTGACTAACGATGGGATTTTGCAGCATCTTCAATAAAGAGCAGCCACTTGTTGTTTCTATGCACATTATCCATATTTTCTTCCCCTGCTTTTCCCCTTATTTCTGTGCCGTGACAGTTTGAACGTCATGACAAACACTTCAGCAACCTGTCACACAAATTAAACAGTTTGTGCCTGCAGAGCAAACATGTCTTGGCCTTTCTTCAGGCTCCATGCAAACAGGGTCATGAGACATTTCCTATATTCACATTATAAAAAGGGGCTGTTTGCATGCAGGTTTGTCCAGGTTTTCAGATATCAGTCTCTGAGATGTTGGCTCCACACCAAAACAAGGGAAATTAAAAGGACATACTTTTTTCATTGTCTGAGCAGACGCTGACCACTTTTACACTGGCTGCTCTTCTTGTAGCTTAGCTTTTAAATAGCCTCCATTTTATTGATGATTCATTTAATTATGCATCTTAACGTGGGGAGCGTTTGTTCTTTTTTTATTGCCCCGTTGCAGCACATTACATTGCCCTGGTGTATGAAGTGTGCTGTACCAATAACGTTGCCTTGCCTGGACACTTTTAAAAAAATATGTGAAGCTGAAGAGGTTTAAACCAGAGCTATATGTGTGACCCACTTGGAGCTCTCTTGAAAATGCCACTTTCTGGAGTGACTGGGAATTATTCTGTGATTATAAAGTGGACAGAAAGGGGCTGAGAAGCCACAGCTTTATTGGCGTGTAGTGCAACACACACATAGACACCAGTGAGAGGAAGATATATAAAGTGTCGGGCTAATCCTCCTCTATCGCCTCCATATATCACTGAGTCGACAGCAAGCCATTATCTGCTGTGTTACACTGATTTAACTGCCTGCTACATCAATAGGGGAAGGTCAGCCGCATCAAAAGAGGCTCCCATTGGTTAGACTGATGGGGGCCTGCTGGCGCCGGTCCAAATGGGCCCCTGTGCATGGAGATGCGTGATGGATGTGTGTAATCTAACATTCCTCCGAATGCGATTAGCCTCGCTGTCTTTGTGTCGTTGCTCCACCAGCATTCGAAAGTAAACACGGCCCCAAAAAGAAAACATGTCACATTCCTGGAACGCACCGCGGCGCCAGCAGGAGCGCCACGCCCTTTCCTCCTGCAAAGAGCCGCACTGTGGGCGCTTTGTGGCTTTTGTTCTTTTTTTAAAGAGAAAGAGATTAAAAGTGGCGTTACGTGGTGCTTTTAAGTGTCAATAAATCACCTCCACATTCACGCTGCTGTCAGAGTGACTGTGTGGGGGACAGCACAGCGGTGACTGAGGCTTCAGGGAGCTCACGTGATGCTAATTAGGAGGCCGCTTTAAAATTCAATCATATATTAATAAAACTATTCATTGCGTATTGTATGTCTGGAGACTGCAGCACCAACTTATAGAATGTGGCTGTTTTTATTCCCAGCTGCTCGGTGTAATGGAGCCTGCATTTCACTCAGCGCCAACATTGTTGAAATCCTCAGCGTGACAACTGCCGTGTGGTTAAAGAGACGATGCACTGTTTCGCTCTCCTGCCACTCGGCGCGAAGTTAAACATGAAGCTGCGCCTTATGGGAATACTTTGAAATGTGACGATGGGAGGAAAGTCTGAAAAGGTGTGTTTCTCATTTTCCTCGTCGTCGGCCATCTCAGTTTTTTCTCGTGACCTCCTGTCAGGGTCCTGACCCTTAGGTTGGGAACCACTGCACAATCCCAGCGATCAGTCTTTAGATTGATTCCTTCCTTGCACGCAGCCATTGGTTACAGATTTCCTTTTATCTTTGAATATCAGCCTGCAAAGACTTTTAAGGTGTTGGAATGAAGATGTTTAAACACTTCTCACTCGTTTACCGTGTGAACGTAACATTTTCCAGCTGCTGAATCTCAGATCTCATGTCTGTGTGTGTCCTTGAATGAACCAACAAGGGGGCGAAGCTGATGTTAATGGCAGCGATCTGAAACCAACGGCTGCCTGGAAGGAAGGAAATCAGTCCAGCATTAGTAGGAGAAGACCTGTGCTTTCAAAAAGGTCTTTGGTCCCCCCCCCCACACACACACACACACACTTTTTGTGCAGATGTTTGTGGTGAGCGCTGATTGTGGTATGTGCAACAGCTCATCAGACCACCATCAAGTGGAAATTAGGAACAAACACAGAGGAAGTTGGTAGACGAAGGGGCACGGTGGACTTCTTCCTTCTAATCACGCCGTCTGTACAGTGGAACATGAGAAGTAAGAGAAGGTTCGTTCTGCACGTCACATTACGTCTGCTTTGTCTTGTTTATGTAGAATACATGGAATATATTTGTTATATCTGCATTTAGAGTTGTTTACCCCCCCTGGTTTGGTTCTGTTGGCTCGAACTGTGTTAGCCTTCAGCGAGGGGTCAGGACCGGTGTTCAGTGCAGAGCTGCAGTCAGGATGTGGTTAGCCTAGCTTAGCATAAAGACTGGAAGCGGGGGGGAAACAGCTAGCCTGGCTACTGACTAAATTATGCAAAATCCACAGTTTGAGGATTTAGGAGGAGTTACATGTTGGAACTACTTCTTGTTCAACAGCAGTGTCTTGTTGTCACAGTGAGGCTGCAGGTTTGACCCAAACCACGACCTGAGCCCATTGGCCGAACCTGACGGCAGATGGAGACACGCTACAGAAGCACCGGGCGGATGGAAACGCTGTTGTGTGTCAAGGAAATAGTCACTCCGTACACGTAACTCACTTTCTTCCCATATTGTTAAACTATTCTTTTAAAAGCCCAGTGTATTTTACAATTTAAATCAGGTCTGTTTTACTTTTAATCTATTCAAATGAGGACTTTCCCTTTCTTGTGAAGTAGCAAATAATTCATTCACAAGACAAATCAGAAACGGACAAAACTGTCATCTGCATCCTCATGATTCACTGTCCAAACGTGTTGGTAGTTACATGTTCCTGACTGAGGAGGTCGAACAACTTAACATTTGACTTTCATACCGAACAGTTCGATACCTAACTGTAGGAAAAATGTATGTTTTCAGAGCGGGTCAGAATTGTACCCAGATTAGTCGTTATCACAATTTTAAATGTTGTATACAGCTAAAACAAAAAGGTACAATATAAAAGTCATTATTTGATTCAGTGGTGATTTGCTGCTGTTTACTTGTGTTTGCTGCATTTTTACTTCAAGATTGAATTTTAAATCTGCTGTGACCTACAGTTACAACACAAGCTCCACTTTCACCCGTGTTGCAGTCATTAACATTACGAGCAGAAGGGTGGACAAAGGTCAGAGGTCACCACGGATGGACCAGATGTTCTCATGACCTTATTGAAACTTTATGAACCTATACAAGTGTATAACCGACGGTTGTTGCTCTCTTGACGAACCGCTGATGTTCATTAAGAAATGTTGTAATTGGCTCACAAGCACTCACCACATTTTGGATAAGCTACCAGCATGATGTCATCCTCTCTGGCTCTGATGCCCTCCAGGGCCTTTAAATGACCCTCGGGACACATGAGGCGTGGGTACAACACCCCGTTGTATCTGTACAACTTCTCCTCGTCACCGATTTCCTTTGACATCTGCATCTTGGACTGCAAGTTGGCAACAAAGGCGTTAGTGTTCATCCTGACTCAGTGTACAGTGTAGCTGCACAGCTCAGAAGCTCTGGCGTCTTTTCAGCCAAAGACGAGCAATAGCAGCTTTGAACTCACAAACACACACAAAGTAACAAGGTGTAGTCGGGAAAAGAGAAGCTGCTCTCTGTCCATCCACTGCTGCCCTGCGAGTGAGCGAGCAGCACGGAGGAAGACGGGGGGGGGAGAGGGAGTGTAGTAGTAGTAGCAAAAGGAGGAGGAGGCATCAGGCACCTCCTCCTTTTACTTTCAATTAAGCTGCGAAAGACTAAATTATGTTCACCAAAGACCAGTTATTATAAGCATCTTCTTCTATCAGTCCAGCAGCTCAGGGCCACATCCAGCTGGGCTTTGCAGGCAGCAGCCCCCCAAAAATCACTGAGAAGACCCACTTCCTCAGGCGGCTGGGAGGTGTCACGGAGACCTTATAGAAAGTTGATCTCTGCTCCATCAGCTTCTTCAGTGTGTGTTCCTGTCGCCTGCGTCTGCGCTCTTGTGCGGCCAGCAAGGTCTAAAGGATGAATCATCTGCACACTCTGCTCTACGTCCGTGCACGTGGAGGACTAGCAACAGGCTACGAACACAAAATGTCCAAATTGAAGCGACAGAGGCCGAGATCTCCTGATTTTCAGGGTGGATCAAGGGCCAGAAACACTGGAGCCTACATTTCCCATCATGCAAATGGATAGCATATTCTGCCTGCTAAACTCCACATCTTCGGTTTGTAACGCAGACATGTTGTCTCCAATCCAAGCTGAGATATGATTATATTCCAACTCCTCCACCCTGTCTAGGGGAAATTGCGTTTATATACAAACTAATTGAAATAGCAAATAGATTTTAAAGGACACGTAATGCCGACGGCATTGCACTTCTTGTTAACATAAAGAGGAAATGTTGTTAATTGACGTGTCTGGTGGTAAAGCGTTCGCTCACGTTTAATTTGTTTTCCTGCTAAAAATATCTAATCTTGCAAATACCACGTGACTTTAAACACTATTAACCTTTATATTTAGGTTGTTATATAACGCGCATTTCCCCCCTGTTCATGTGTAATTGTTGGGTCTCTGTAAAGTAAAGACTCGGTCCAGACCCGCTCTATCTGTTGTGAGGTAATATGTGTAAAACACACACACACCTTTCCTGCGAGTCCAAGAACTGTAATTTTCAAGGACTCGCAGCGCTTCAACACTCACTTTAAAGTGTCTTTCTTTATTCAGGACTTACAGATTCCTCTGTGAGTCATTGAGCGACAGAAGTCACACTTTGTCTGAACCCAACAGACAAACAGAAGGTCCAAATGTCCAAATGTCCATTTGGAATGTCCAAATATAATATCTGACACCAGACGGATTTGTTTGATATTTCCTTCATTCTCTGGGACGTGTATTTCATTCTAGCGGAGCATTATTAAAACAGCGGACCTGCTGTCAGAGGCTTAAATAGTCTGGTAACTGGTTTCAGGCCTTCACATGGCGAAACCTCCACGGAGGCAGAGTGAATACAGGTCAAGGGCAGTAATATTATATCGTCTGGCTCTTTCATATGTTATTAATGCTGCGTGGTGGCAACGGAGTTGTGCGGCGCAGATTCAGTTGCCTGCTTGTTTGTAGAATAAGCTTGTTTTAGTCTGTCGGCAGCAGTACAAATATTAAACACCAGCTTTATCCTTTAACTCTGTTGTCGGCCTACTGTATGTGTAAAAATAATAATAGTTTCAAAATAGATTTTTGTTCTGACCTTATTAAAACCTAATATGTTGAAAGGTGCTGCATTAAGGAATATTTCACTCTTTATATGTTCTACGGGCTACGCATGGACAAATACCTGTGTATATATATATATATTGCTTTTGCTTGCCAAAAACTCATTCACTGATAAAGACACGTTTGTTAAAATAGATAATCGTCTTGTCCTGTTGCCATGAAACATCTTAAAGAGCAGCGACGGGCACTTTTTAGCCTGTTACCTTTAATGTCATTTTAACGTCGCTTCTATTGTGTTTTTATGTAAATGTGTTTTAATGTGTTCTGTCTGGTTGTGCTGTTCTTCTAGTGTACCCTTTCTTTACCTGTCTATACTGTGTATAAAGTGTATAAAAATCATTTGTATTTAACCAGGTTTAACCAGGTACAGCGGAGACCCCCAAAAGAAGTAATACATCATTTTCTGCAGTGGCCTTTTGAAGCACGTCATCAATGTGTGACATTAACCTCCATCCTGACACGACAGCATTCATTTCTCTGTTTACAGCCGGAGCAGCGCAGGTTCACACTTTATTATCCAACACATCCTTACAGCCAGAGGCCTCTACGGAGCCAGATGTTGTTGGCCTATTTACAAGCTGCACTTTGCTGCACGGCGACTCTCGGGAGTATTATTGGACATTTGTCATTTTACACAGACACACACACACACATGTTGACGGTTAACAAATCATGTGGCAGGAAATGGATCCAGAGGCTCAGATGGAGACAATATATTTACTGTCATACTACAGTCTGCACCACTTCCTCCACAACACAAAAAGGTTCTTCTTTGCTCCTGCGTAAGATTAGAATTTTATGATCTTTGTTTCTCTGTTTCTTCCACTATTTGTCCTCATATATCACCCTTCTCACCCTCCCTTTCCTGCTCTCTTTGCATCATCCTGGCTCCCTCTCTCCCTCTCTATACATTCCAGTGTCGGTCGCCCAGGGCCCCACTTTGCTCGGGATCCTCACGGTTACAAACTGTTGCAGACAAAAATCTCCATTCACCCCTGCACAAATGAGCCGCCACATATTCCACACACACACACAAAATGACATCAAAGACTTTTGTCCCCCCAACACACACTATGGGGCCCCAGCTATAAAACACACATTTCCACGCTTCAATCTGTCACGCTTCCTCTTCTTTCTCTCGTACTTTGCGTGAATCCATGAATGATTTTTGAAACCCTGCTGACTGTCTGAGCAGTTGTTCAGCTCACAGCACACAGATCTACGTTTGAACATGTCGTTGCTTCAGCTGTAACACGGTTGCATTTTCTATTTTTTCTATTTTTATCATTGCAATGGCCTGTGAACGTAAACAAGAACCCACCCTGCACCTGATTGGACGAGCTCAACACCTGTCAGCTATCACTGATGTCTGCTTGACAGAGGCCTGAACTCGAGTCACAAATTTGATGACTTTAGACTCGAATTGACAAAATCAAAGATGACTTGTGACTCGACTTTGACTTTGAAGTCAGTGACTCGTGACTTCACCTGGACTTGGGACTTGACTTGGGACTTGAGTGCAAAGACTTACTTGTGATTTCCAAAACAATGACCTCCTGCCTCTGCTGCTCGATTCAGGAGTAGAGCTGCAACTAATGAGTATTTTCATTATCTATTTATTTATTTATGGTCGACCACAATATATTAATATACTGACATGAACAAAGGTTTGGTTCTACCTTCAAAACACAGACCATTTTGTATCAGTTAGTAGACATCAGACCGTCTCCCAACAACGCGTGGAGTTCCACAAGGGTCAGTTCTTGGACATTTTCATCTTAGATTGTTTTTTGTATCATATTTATCTACTTTGTTCCTATTTTGTGACTTTATTTACATTTAAATCTATGTTTTTAGTGTTTTGTGTGTTTCCTGCTGTTTAAACAGTTATTTTTTCCTGTCTTATTGGGGTGATTATTTTGTCAGTCACTCATAAAGAACTTAAAACCGCACTAACCTGTATGAAAGGTGCTTTACAAGTTTGGATTGTATCTGATTTTCACCTGGAAACAACGAATCGAGCCAAAAACTAAGCAAACAGCTCTCAGAGTTTTCCACATGGCATCAAGTAAACTCAGTGTGTCAGCGCTCAGACTGTTTCTCTTATCACCCAAATACGCACATAGAAGTACATTTCAAAATTAATTAATAAAATATACTTGGATTGTAATTTGTGTTTTATGAAAATAATTTGTAACCTGCTGAACATTTGGTTTTAGTGTATCATAGAGCTACACGGAGCTGTGGAATGATGGACACACTATTAACTATTTTATTAAGATTTTTGTTGTTTCTTTTTGACTGTTTGAGTTTTTGTTGTTTAAAGTCGTGATGATACACACTGCATGTAGTCCACCAGTAGAATTCCGACTTATTTTTTTAGTTTAAATTTTTTGGGGGAGCTGAGGAGCAGAGAGACAAGGGGCAGGGATGTAGCTGTTTAGTCTGTTGTCTGTTCCACTCTCCGGAGCGGAAGGTGGCGCTAATGCACCTGGATGCCAACCGCCGAGGAGAAGAAGAAGAAGAGGAAGAAGACGACGGCTCATGGGTACAGGAAGTCCAAGATGGCGATGGACGGAATGATGTCCACGTCCTCGGGTCTGTCTTACCACAATGCCGGCGACTTTTACCCCAGAAAGTTCGGCCCGAAGCCGGACGTGGTGCCGTCTGGGGTGACCGAGAGGAAAGTGGGGCCGCTGGATAAACCTGACATGGTGTCGGTGGACGTTATTAACATCAATGATTCAGGTTTGTTATGCTAACGGCTAACAACACGTATAGCCAAACGGGTGGCTCTGCTAACTTGAAGCTAACTGAGTTTTCCAGTTTATTCCGCTGTTAGCTGTCGGTACATATTAGCGGGAAGCTGTCGGTACATAGTAACGGGATCTTTCACGGCCAGTGTAAACCAGCTTGGTGCTCCGTGTTCCCGGCGGACCGTGTGTGTCTTGCTAATCCAGCTAGCGGTGAAGCTGCTCTCACCAGTTCAGGCAGTTTGCCGTCTAAGTGAGCAGGTAACACCTGCGCCGATATAAAGAAACCGCAAGTCACTGTGAGGTTTCTGGCATCAGGCCATGTTTGTTGTTCTTGTCGTTCGCACATGTTGACGCTGGTTTCTTTCCCAACAGAAATCCACCTGCACAGGAAGAAGCACGACGCGTGTGTCCTGGTGAGTGTCTCGAGCGGCTTCGTCGTTTTGTTTCGTTTGTTTTGTTTTGGCTGACTGCGCACAAACTCCTACCAAACTGATTCCGGACCCGCACAGTCTTTGTGCCGAGGGAGGCTGTTTGTACGGAGCTGGTTCTGCTCGGTGAACTTGCAGCTAGTTGTCTTTGGTTACTTTGTACAAACACGACGACGGAACCTTCGGTGTCGTCAGAATTACTGCACTTGAAGCACCAAACGGATGTTCAATAAGATGTTCCGTACCTGTTAGATGAAGTTTAGCTGACTGACGACTAGTTCCTGCTGATGAGAGCACGTCCCCGGAAGTGTTGAAAGACCAGTCCTTTCTAGAGACAGACATCTGAATAAAGCACTCGGTGTTGGTGCAGTTGTCTTCAGAGAAGGATGAATCATGGAAGACCGAACAGACGGGTCTTAAACTGGTGGAACAGGTCAGACTGCTCCGCGTTTATTACAGAGAGTTTTCTTCCGTAGTTGTTCATTATTCATCTATAAAGACTGTCTGGGCTGGTTTGTATAAATCGTCAAAGACAGTCTTTAACAACAGTCTGAAACTATATTTTCTCTCTAAAGCTATGACTTTTTGCTAGTAGGAGCTTTGTATAAAGTCTTACTGTGGCAAAGCATATTAACTTGTTGACTAAAGTTGAAATCTGGTGTGAAAAATATAAAAGTAAATTATGTTGCGTTTGTTTTCCACTTGTATTTAAAGGTTTGGTCTTTGAGGGTTTAATTGGGTTGAGTTTTATTTATAAAGCCCCACATCATAACAAAGTTATCTCACGTCGCTTGTTCATAGAGAGCAGGTCTAGACCGACTCTATATCCAAATATTCCCACCACGAACAAGTGCTACGCGATGGAGGCAAGGAAACACTCGGGCAGGCTGACTGTCAGGTCATCTGCCTTGACCGAAGAAGTGAATTACTTTGCCGTGCCTATACTTTAAACAGCAGTGAGGGACGTTATGCTGTCGAGACACTTGTACGGCCTTTTAAAAAATCACTTCGTTTTATGTAAAGGGACTTTGGTTTTTTTAATCCCTCAAGAACATAATCATCATCTGCAGGTAACTTTCCTGTCATATTCATGAACCTCAAATTCCTCATCTAGTCAGATTTTTGAAACTGTATGATCCAGTTCAGCGGAAGTCAAAGTTATGCACTGACACACCACTTGGTGGCAGTGTAGCTCACGGTTAGCCTTTGACTCTGTTTCACTATCACAGACCTGATGAACCTGATTGTTTTTAAATTAATCTAAATGTCATTCCTGCCAACTAATGATTAGTTTAGCTGGCATTTTACTTCATTCATCAAATAAATATTCTTTATCTGTTCTCATGTTTAAAGTCAGTTAGTTTTAATAATTATTGTTTATGTGTTTTAATTTGCAGGGCACCATCCATCCATTCAGAAAGACGCACAGATCCATCTTTGGAAAACTCGTGCAAGAATTCAGACTGGTTGCCTCAGATAGACGGGTAAGTGTGTGTGTGATGAAATACAGAGTAGAAACCACATTTCCCCCTTTTTATAAATCAGGTGAAATATTTGTGTCATCTCTGGTATTTTTCATGGCTTAATTTGTTTTTTGAACATAAACCAGCTAAATCTGCCTGGTCCTCATCATCCAAAGCTCTCGTCTTCCTTTTCACTCAGCAGTTATCGCCTGCAGAATCCTCGCTGTATAATCCCATTGTGCTGTAAGATGGTTAGATTCAAACCCAAACACCTCCAGTAATCCTGTTTTGCTGTCAGGTCACCGTGTTCCAGTGAAAGCAGCATGGGTGACCTGGCAGCTTCCACCTGTATACAGTATATAGCATGTACTGTAAAGTTTGAATTGTTTTTGCTGTGGTTGGTTAAAGCTTGTTTCTGAACTGAGCTGCCTTAAGCCTCTTAAATCCTCACAGACAAAGAAACTAATGGACATGGTTCATTCTTTCAGTCAGTGTCGAGTGCTACACCTCATATGATTCAGTGGAACCTACTCTTTCTGTCTGGTGCTGTGTAAAGACTGTATTTGACATTTAAAAAAAAACGCCTAGTGAAAATATCTCCATCGTCAACCTGGGGATTTTAATTTTACAATTTGAAACGTTGTTTTTAGGTGTTTTAGTTTCTGCGTGTGTTTTTCTCCAGACAATCTATACAGTTTGGTTCACCTCTGAGAATAAATATAAAAGTCTTTATATATGACTGGCGCAGATGACCTGATCTGTTCATATGTTCCCGTGAAAGTTTCCACTCAAGCGGGCCAGCGAGCTTCTGTTCCCACGCGATCGCACACATGGACTCATTTAATGGTAAAAGCTCAAATCCGTAAGACAGCAAATTAGTTTTTATGCAAATGCCGCACACCAAACTCAGATTTTTCGGCGTGAAGGTAGTTCTTGGCCAGGACACTGGTTTTTAGGGCCCCTCAGACAGACTGCATCCCAACAACGCTGGGATGTAAAACATGATAATGAACGTGAAAGGTTCTCACACATGATTGTTTTGTGTGCCAGCTGCATTGTACTATAATCCACTTTGACCACACACACATGGGGACTTGCTACCCCACAGAGCCTCGGATTGGATTACACAGTGTCGTACACGGCTTAGGGGCCAAACACATTTCAAACTGGCGAGAGTTGAGATGTACCTCCTCAGCGCCTTGTTACCTTTTTTGTCTTGTGAAATAAACCAAAGTATTGTCAACATCCACTTCCAGGTACACTTTGACCGATTTAAAGGCGTTTTTACAGGCTGATACAGCAGCTTATTTTTGCACCAGAGTGATTTTTTGTGTGCTGAAATCTGGTTTCATTAAATCTGGACAAATTTTTAATTTTTTTTGCCTAAAATATTAGATGCAGTTAGATTATAAAGCATTTAAACCTTTGAGACACCAAGGTCCTCGGCGTGCCTGAAAGAAAGTGCTTGTTGAATTGTTGAGCTTTAGAAGTTGAAGCAGCAGAGGCAGAGAGATCCTGAATTTTATAGCTCCAAAACCACTCCATCCTACACCTCCCATAATGCAACTCAACAGTGTCTCTTCATTAGACCCTGCACGACTTAACAACTGTTAATGAGCCATTTTCACAGGCTTAGTGGGACTTCTCAATTCTAGTAAACTCATCTGTGTCAAATCAGTGGTGTCCCGCTACTCAAAGTTCTCTGCAATAAAATTTCACATTAAACTGCTGAGTTTCATACAGTATATTAAGTAACTTAAAGCAGAAGTGAGCTACTGAGGCTATTGTGTTTAACAGATGAATTGACAGAAAACATATTTATTAGAGTAGTACTGAGAATTATAATGGACTGTATTCACATGTTTATAGTGCTGGACGTTAGTGCTTGAGCTCATCAGCCACTGTTGCAGTAACAAAATGTCCTGATAATACTGGAGCAGGGACGTCAGGCCGTCATCAGACGAAAGACAAATGACCGGAGGACAGGCGAGAGAGCGAGGGGACCGGGCGTCCCCTCGCTGCTGCGGTAGCAACGAGTCGGGAAACTCGGCTGTCGGTGTTAACGGGCCTCCGCTGTCGCCGATTCATTATGTAAGTAGGTTTATTTTGAGAGGAGAACACGGCCGCCCTGGAGACAGGAGAGGCCTGATGGCTCCACTCTGAGTAGACGGGGAGCCAGAGAGGATGTTGTCTGTGTTTTTATTGCCACCACAATGGAGCCCTGGCAGGTTTCGATGCTGCAGGTTTCAGTACATACTCCAGGCCTGTTATTGTCCTGCATGCTCTGCCTCTCTTCTTCAGAAAGCTAATATGAGTCACGCCTCAGCTTTACATGACGACACACATTTTCCCTGCATTGCCCGGTGATGCGGCGGCATGGCACGGCGCTCGACAATGATGTAATGGAGGCCCAGCATCAGCAGGGGCTCCTTAATTAATACAGTACTTGGTGAGTGAGCCGCTGTACAGGCGCTGCTGCTCCGTCACTCCAATGTCACATGTGACCTCAATACGTTATTACGCCGCCGGACAGCCAGGTGACGCCAATGACAGACAGATGGGGGCAGCAGAGCGTCAGGATTGAACAACGTGTGCCCTCCTCTAGGCCTGTGTGCGTGGGGGGAGGGGGGGTTGGGAATGTTTTGTACCAAGTGCTGTCTCTCTGTTTGCACACACACACACACACACACTGTGGGTCTCCCATGCCTGTCGCTGGCTAGTGCTGTCACCAGACGACCCAGTGCTGTCATAACACAGCACACCACAGTAATTGTAGATTTCACAGCACTCTGCGCTCCCCACCACGGCATATGACTCCAACACGAAGTGACAGGCCAGGACACACACACACACACACACTCTCTCTTTGCTCAGAGGGCGAGTTTAGACTCAAGGTTTTATTTTTTCTTCATTGAAATTTCTGCTGTGTTTACATCCAGGCAGAGGGAGAAAACGGTGTTGAATGGGCTCAGATACAGGTTGTGTGTGTGTGTGTGTGTGTGAGACTTGTGGTTGTTGTGTGAGTAACGACTGCTGGAAGTAATCATGTGACCTTGATGTACCGTCCCACAAAACCTCGTAGGAAGGGGTTCGTGGTTGACTTCAACACCGGAGACCATAATCTTCTCCCAACCAGAACCCAGTGGTTTGAGTTGCGTAAAGCTAACCAAACATTTACTTGCGGAACAACATCGCGTTGATATTTTGTCCAAACCAAGTTCCTTGTCTCTTGACGGGCACTTTTACAGACTTCCATATACAACCACCTTCCTTAGATGGGCTTGGAATTGTTATTTTGAAAATGGCTGACAAAAGATAAAAAGGCTGTGGCCACTGTAAATAGCTTATAGGGATAAACGCACAAATACATAGTTGTTACACAGCCCTTTTAACACATTTCATGGTCATTTTGGAAAGCAACGACAAATGATTTATTTGTATTTTTAGTGGGAGGCCTGGTTGAATAAAACAAGTTTATATGTGTTTGTATAATCCAGGTAAAACATCGCCAGTCTGTCTTAAAAAGTGTTAAATCTCAGTCAGACGGGGTGATTAAATACGTAGCTATGCTCATATTTGCCCTAAAGAGCAGGAGGATTTTAAGATGACTCCTAATTTCCCCTTTTTAATGAAGTTGGTTTTAATGACGAGACCACATAGAGCACTGTAATGTTTCATTTTATGATGCGATTTATTTTTTCTTCTACCAGTATTTTAGAGTTGTTGTTGCTATTATGGAGTGGTACATTGATATTTGGCAGAGCTGCTCTTTCTCAGCACAGAGCTGGTTTTTCTGCTCTCACAGCCTCTGAAAGTGACCTTCCCCTGAGCTGGTGGTTCTGCGACCACCTGATTCAGATTGTAGTGAACATGTTGGGCCACACGGTCAGTCAGAGAAGTCGCCCAAATCCGCGACCCAGCGGATCGACAAGCTGATCGGACACTTGCTCTCTGTCGGTTAGAGATTGGTTGGTCGTAGATTTGGATTTAGATTAGACAGCGGCTGGCCACCTGCCAGAGTGTCTGCTGGCCACAGGACGCTGACTGACAGTCTGGGGAAACCCTGTTCAGGAGGAGTTCCTCTCAGCCTGTGAAAGCAGCTCTGTGTCGACATACAAATTGAACTGAAACACTGCTTTACAAACTGGAGTTTGGGAAAGGGGTGTAGTGAAGCGCTGTGATTGAGTTGCATTCTGGGAAGTGTAGGATCTTGTGTTTCTGGAGCTTGGCCCATTGAGCTGCATCTAATTATTATCATTATCAATTAATAGTTTGGTCCAATGTAAACGAAATGGTGCTGATCATAATTTCTTATTTTAAAACCCAAAGATATTCAGTTTATTACAATATGAAACAGAAAAGCGGGAATCATTCACATTTCAGGCAAATTGGAGTTTTTGCTAGAGAGATTAGTGAAACGATGAATTATCAGAATGGCTACAGCTGTATTGGGGACTAAAAACCTCGGCGGCGTCGATTTTTGACCTTTGTGTTGTTGATCTCTTGTGAGTTTCTCGACTTTATGGAAGGGAAGAACCCTTAATCCAAAAACTCTGAGTGGGTTTGTAAAAGACTAAAGGAGAAAGTGAAGATGTTGCTGGCTCATTCTGTGCTACAGGTCAGTTCTCTTTCAGTGGACACAGATGTGCTTAGTCTTCCTGTAACTGAATTTCCGGTCCTTCTCTACTGATCCTCAAGAGTTCAGCCTCATAGCTGTGATTTAGATAGAAATCGGTTGTCTTTATTTTAATTTAGGCTTTTACATTTATCTCTTTAGTTTCTTTCTGGATTTAATTTAATAATATTTTAGGACATTTTCAGTTCAGCTTTTGGTATTTAGCTGAGCTTCTTTTGTTTTTAAAAATCTAATAATGATGTATTTATGAGTGTTCTTCTGTACTCAGTGGGCATTTTTTGTTACTTAATGTCTGATATATACGACACCACTGATATATGTCTGATAAGAGATATATCTTCCTCATAATTCAGACATTAATCAGGACTCAAGTATGATGTGATTTTTGTTTTTCTGTTTTATAAAGACATTATGATCAAAAACATGATATCGCCACATGTGATGAATGAATGACCGCTGTTGGGCCTCGGCCCAAAGCTTGAGCCACTCTGCTGCTGTTTTTGCTCTTTAACAGTTATTTTCTTTGTTGTCGTTGTCAGTCGTGGAGGATCCTGCTGTTCGGGGCTCTCAACCTGCTGTGCACCGGCTGTCTGCTGATGTGGTGCAGCTCCACCAACAGCATGGGTGAGCGCACACACACACACACACATGCAGTGACAGAGAGAGATGCAGATAGACACATGCAAACTGACACACAGAGACGGATGTACACAGACTGACAGAAACGCACACAAAACCACACTTTGAGTCTCGGACACAGATATTTACAGGCGGAGATACCTGTCTACACACAGTAAACACAGATTGACAGTTACACACACACACTCGCACACACACACATGCACACACGAAGGACGCGTTTGTGTGTTGCAGCTTTACGCACACTGTGAACAAGTCTTTAGGAAGTGTTTTAGCAGTGTCGTCTCACCAGAGGGGTTCAGACTGATGTTGGTGTGTGTGTGTGTGTGTGTGTACAGTATACAGTGTGTGTGTGTGTGTGTTTTGAGGGGGGTCACCTCAGTCAAAACATGGCACTTTAAAGGGCAACAGAGTTCTGGTTGTACCCTCTGGTGCTACAACACAGAATGCATCTGTCATTTTGACAAGCACATTTTTCTTTTCTTCTTCTCCCCAAATACAGCTGCAGAACAAACAAATTGATGAAGGAGTTTAAATGACATTTCCAGTTTATAACAACTCAGGTGTTATAGTTGTGTCCATTGTTTATATCGGTAATAATAATCTTGAACTCGCCATGTTCATAGTGAAAAAGAAGCCAGACAATCAGACAGGCAGGAAACAAACCAACAGGTTAGGCAAACCGGTTTTGGAAAAGAAAACAAATGGTTACTGTGTAATTATTACCCAGATTGTTTGAGCAGTTTGTCTGTGTAATGAGGGATTATTACCAACATTTCACGTGGGCGCACTTTCCAAATAAAGTGGTTTAGATCATGTTTCCCGTCTGACCCCTTTTTAGTGATTTCACTGCGTTACCACATCCCACACATTAACTTGGTAAGTACAGTGTTATTACTACTGATGATGATGATGGCCAAAACCTTCTATCACGGTATGTAATTTTATATCACGTTAATAGTATATATCATAATACAATAATTGTTCTGTAAATTCAGCTAAGAAATGGTTTAAAACAACCGTACCATATTTGGCAAACCAGCTTAGCGGTGCTTTACCGCCACCTACTGTCGCTCTCATGTCATATAAGAAAGAACGTGGTAAGCAGTCCTGATGCCCAAATCACGTTACGTTTCTGAAGCAGCTGGAGAATCCGTCCCTGATTAGCTACACAGCCTTCCCCGAAAATATAGCAGAGACGAATATGAAACTAAGCCCCAAGTTTCAATAAACCGGTTATCCGTGCCATACTCACACTAATGATTGACAGAACAAATGGAAAGTGCATCAAGTCCAGAAATGTGGCAGATTTTAAATGTCCACACAGTCTTGTTCCCAGCCCCTCAGTCACGTGCAGTTGAAGCCTCATAATTTTAGGATTATGCGTATTCTGCTAATGTTATTATCCTGATGGAGGGTTTCGGTGTCCTGTGATCTGTCCCAAATACTGCCGCAGAGAATTCAGTTCTGAGAGTTTTGTGGCGTTAAACATTTTGAATATATTGTCAGTAGCTTCCATAAATATCAGTGTTGGTCTGAACTGTGTTTGTGTTGTGTGGCGGGCTGTGTGAGCAGAGCAGCAGCACTTAAAACCATCTCTCTGCCTCAGCTGAGCTGTCCACCGGCTTCGCTCTGGACGATGTGACAAGCTTAAATTTAGGACGCTAAAAGACACGCACTCACTCAGACATGCACATCCGAACTTTGGAAAAATTCAAACTCGCAGGAAGCAGTGCTTGCAGGTAGGCAGGGCCACGAGAGACGGGTGCAGATTATAAGGTTAAAGCTCTGTGGGGGAAAGTGCAAATGAATGCCCATCAGAGATACATGGTGTATTGTAGAGCAAATGGAAGCCATTTTAGCATGTTTGGATTTGTCATCAATTAATTTGAGCCGGTCTCTCACCTGAGCGAAGCTGTGCAGTGAGACGCACTGAGAAATCCTCTCAGTGATTCCATCACTCAGGAAAACGCTGCCACGAGAAGAACAACATGCAACCTTATCCCTGCTCGCGCGCTCTGCCTGCAGATACTGCAGCATAAACCTCACGCACGCACGGCCAGCGGTGGCGTCGGGTGTCGGGCAGACAGGAAGCGGTGGACAGAGGAATCGAACAAACGGGGGGAAGGCGACACCGCCGTCGATACTCGGCCCCGAGGAGAACAACAGGAGCAGACAGCGGCCTGGTCTCAATACTGTCAGTCAGATTCCTCCTCCATGATAGAAGCTCCTCCACTCACAGGATCAGCGATCCCCACATTCACAAGTAGAGAAAGAGACTTTCTGCTTTTCCCTCACTTCATTTATCTGCGTCACTACTTTAGCAGCTGGAGTTACTGGGTACTTTACAGATTCACATCTTGATGCTGAGATAATGGAGACTTTAAACTTTTTTAAAACTACAGTATAATTTTGGTTACACTTTAAACACAGTAGTAATATGCAGGTAATATTTTGTGCTTTACGTTATGTGACGATAAGGAGGTGTAACGGCAGGGGAACGCCACTGCTAGGTGTATGTAGGGGAAGCACTGGTGGCATGTAAAGAGTGGTCAAATCTTTAGATGGTGCTGGCAGGGTTTCACTTTATGTACCTAAAAGGAGGAAGAAACTGAAATAAACTTAAGCACAAAAAGGTGCATGATGATGGCTAAAGTCCTGTCTGCTCTGCTGGCCTATAAACAGTCAGACTGAGGTTCTCATTATTCTCATTCACTCTCAGCCGTCTATCCCACACACTGAAGGTATGTGCGTCAGGACCAGTGAGATCTCTTCATCGCCTTAGCTGTTGGCAAAAGACCCAGATGATGTGGATTGTTCAGTGTTTGTCAGGCCACACACGTTGACGTAGGTCACTTTTGGGGACATAACATAGGCTTATATTCATTTCCTGGAGATGTACCGTAAGTCAGACAAACAAACGCTTATGTGTTATGCATGTTAATATTCATTCACACCTACAGGCACAATTGTGCTTTTGTACGTGCACATAAATGGGCAACATTTTTGAGATCAACCATTAAACATAGTCCTTTTGTACATGGCAACTGTGACACTCTCCAGGCTGTAATTTACATTTCATTTTTATACAAATAGCAGGGAGGGCAAAGGTCAGAGACTTGCGCTGCATCATGTTTCTTTCCTTCAACCCTGCCGTCCACCTCTGATCATGGTGCAGCTTTGGTTGTTTGTGTGTCGTCCCAGTGCATGTCGGTCAGTTGGAACTGTTCGTGCATTTGGAAAATGTACATCCTACGCCTCCAGTGCATTTACGCCTTTAGTTTAAATGAAGCATAACCCACATAGAAGTCTGCCCCTACACACACACACACACACACACACACACACACACACACACACACACACACACACATGTCCCCGTTGACCCCCCTTTGCAAGTCCAATTCGATGTTCTAGAGCAACTGCAACACACGGACAAAGCCTCAGATGTACACACTGTACATGCCTGCTACACATGCTGCAGGAACACACACACAGAACTGGCCCCATTAACTTATGACTAACGGCTTTATGGACGTACACACACACACACACACACACACACACACACACACACACACACCCTGCAATCTGCTCCTGTGTGTGTTAGTTCCAGATGACTGACTGCGGAGGGAACACGGTGCAGAGAGTATTTATTTACACATGTTTTCTAAGAGTCACTAATGCGCTTAAAAGTTTTGTGAAGTGAAAAACGTTGTTCATGTCCACAATAAGACAATGGCGTGTTTTCCGAGTAGGATGCCTGCGAGAGGCCGACAACACGGATGCATTGACCAATCAGAAACATCGTCACAGCTTTCCTGTGTAACCGTGTAATAACCCGTCGAAGGACACTGCTGAACGTTTGCTGTGAGTTGTTGCTGGAAATGTTGCAGCCCGCTTCTTCTGGAGTGCAAAACTGAATTCCTGCGTTCATTATTTTTGCCACTTGGGGCAGCAGAGCATGCTCAAAATGCAACAGCTATTATCAACTTATAAAGTTGCTATGGCTAACGTGGTAGCCAGCCATTGCTCATTTAGTGAGCAGACAGAGCAACTGTGTCCCCTCATGTGGATTGGTGTTTGGGTGAAACACCTGATGAGTGGACGTGAAATATTCACTCTCCTTTTTAGCTCTGGTTTGGTTTCTACCTGCTTCTGTCATGTTACAGTCATTTGATCCAGTGTAAGGATAAATGCATTGATGAGTGCAACTTTAAAAATGATGCTCTGTTGTACAAATGTATCTTTTTATTAGCTTGATCAAGATTTTTCTTCTCGGCTGCTGATCTTTTCTCTCAATTCACCCGAGGCTCTATTGCATTGGATTATACGTTAAAATCTACTGTATTTTAATTGACCCAGTGGTGACTATCGTCTACTAAAGTTGACTCGGTTGAACGGTGTTTGTGCACAAAAAAGTTGGGTTGTGTGTGTAAATGCTGTTTAAGCAGAGATGTTGTTGCGCTGTTGCTGAAACACAAGCTGATGATGATTTTACAGAAGTGTGTGTGTGTGTGTGTGTGTGTGTGCAGCAGACAGGTTCGTCCTCCTGTATCAAATTGTGCAGTGGACAACTGGATAAGCTTTCAGCCTTTTACAAAGTAAGGACATCAGCTTTTTGTCTCCCCGGAGGACCCCCCCCCCCCCCCCTCTCTTAGGCATCCTCACTCCATCCCACCGCTTTGTGTCACTTAAACCATCTTTCCCCTCTCTTTGCTCTTTGTCTCTCTCACACACACTCACCTCAGCTCCCCTCCCTCTCTCTCACCTCTGTCTGTGTCCCATCACTCGTTCACCTGACCCCACCCTCCTGTCTCATCTGCTCCTCCCAGCTGATTGATGGATGGACTGTCTTCCATCCTCTGTGTGTGTGTGTGTGTGTGTGTGTGTGTGTGTACTTTGAAACCTTCATTTGTTTTGTTTGAGTGTCCGTAGTCCGTTCACAAACTACAAAATAAATACAGTGGAAATGCACAGAGCGATTGCAAAGAAGGCAAACCATTAAAAAGTCGCTGCTCAGAGGAAAAGACGTCTCATTTTCCTCATCGCATCCTTTTCTGCACCTCTCCTCTTCTTCAGGAGGAAGAAGACACAAGTGAGGGGAAACCTGGATGCAATTAAGGGAATTTGCACTCATTTGTGTCTTCAGTGTGAACTTGTGATTAATTAAAGCAAGAGGGATTTTTTTAGATGCCTAAAGAGGAGGAAAAAAGGCCAAAATTAAAGAAATATCAGCATAAATTAAAATAATTTTGCGTAATAGGAACATTTTCTTTTGTTATATAACAAATGTCACATTATGGTTCCATTAAAAGTCAGTCTGTGTGTGAATCCCTCTGAATGACTGTAGCCCCCCCCCGGTGTGTGTGTGTCTGTCCAGCTGAGAAACCAGGTCAAGTGTCGGTTCCACAGACGAATAAACACACTTCCTCCTCCTCCTCTCCAGAAATGAAGACTGAACCAGTGGTAAGAGAAAGAGTGTGTGTTGCGTAGGGAGGGGTGTTTGTGTGTTTGTGAGATTTTACGTTTTGCTGTCGGCTCACAAAAGAGGAGAAACAATTTTTACTTAATAATCGAAGGTACACACTTGAAGAAATGGCAATTCCAGTACGTTAATTGCCAGTTTACTAGGTACAGCAAGCTCAAACCGAGAGGTCTCTCTGTTATTAATCCTGGGGTGGGATATAAATGGGGTGGACAAAATAATAGCAACAGCTGTTGGTATTACATTGTGACGTGAGAACAGATGATGAATGAAGAAGAACTGCTTTCTCTGACCTGTTTCTAAAAAAATAAAAAATTTCAATACATAAGATAAAATAATTGAACAAAACACAGATAATTATCAATATAATATCAGAATATAAGAACATTGTGTCTTTTTTATTTAAAAAAATTAGTTATTTTTGTGGTGTTTTGCGTCGGCGCGGTGTTTGTGTGCATATCCATTAATTTGTTTGTTTCCAGAGATGGTTCAGAGTGTGTGTGTGTGTGTGTGTGTGTGTGTGTGTGTGTGTGTTGTCCCCAGGCCCTCGGTGTTCCTGTGTGTCAGAACACAGCTGGTGAAGCAGTCCATCCCACGGGGGCCTTCAGTACAGGCAACACACACTCGCTGTAGTGTGTGTGTGTGTGATCAGCTCCTCTTACTCCCCAAACAGCCACCACATCTGCTTTGCTCTCTCAGTATGGCTCGATCACCTAAACACACCGACGTCTGTGACTCTGCTCCCCTGGGATCCCTCCTTTTTAAAGGGACAATCCCACCGCAAAGCACATAGGCTGCACGTAACAATCATTTTTATTATTGATTATTGCTGGACCAACAGTCCAAAACCCATATACAGTATATATTCCACTTTCAAAAAGGGGAAAATTGGCAAATCTTTGCAATATCAAGTGGTTTTGTTTGATAAATGGCGAACACTCATCAGTTTATATTAGTGTTGTTATAGTATATTACCTGTAATCAAATTGTGTACAATCTGGGACACTTTAAAAGAGATAAAAATGTGATCTATTATTGACAAAACTGTTGGACCCTGTGACTGCGGTGGGAGCACATACATATAATATAAATATTTACATCATTTCGTTGTGGGAACTGACTCGAGACAGCTCATGTATCACTTTTTGTGTTGAAAATGTCCTGCACAAGAAGTCTGAATTATTCAAATGATTGCCATTCATTACCTAAACCTCTGACTGCACCGAGCATCACTAGCTGCATTTACATGGACCCTAATATTCCTTTAATAATGGGAATAATGGCACCAATCGGAATAAAAATGCCTCATGTGACCATCTCAATCAGAAGAGCCTGACACATGTCTTTTTGCACATGTTTTCCCCACATGGGGGAAAATTAGGGGAAAGAGTTTTGGGGAGGGACAGAAACCAAACTGCCCTGTGGCTGGTTACATCGCGTGCCACGTAATGGGTTCGGTTCCAGTCAGCAACCTTTGTTGCATGTCTTGCTTCCCTCTCTCTCCCCCTTTCTGTCGGCGAAAATGCCACAAAATAATGGAGAAAAACATTGAAGGACTGTTGAGCGCCTGGCTGGCTGAAAGGCTGGAAACAACGAGTTTGAAAAGATGAACAAAGCCGGAAACAAAAGCATCTTCTGATATATTTCTGGCAGATTAGACTCTTCACAGCAGGCCGAACCACTGTGCGCATGTCATAAAGAGTTAATAGTCTGATTAAATGCTTCGGGGATGTAAACTGTTGGAGCACTTTATTTTAGCGTCCATGTAAACAGTTAAGTTGGAATCTCTCATCAGAATGATTTCAGTCGAGCTGAAGAAATATTGTCCGTGTAACCGCAGCTACTGATGCCGTGGTACTGACCGGCCCTGGAGTACACAGATGAATCACAGATTAGGATGAGTAGTTCAGTCACTGGAGGTCAACAAAAACAACATTGTCAGCGGCCGTGAAGATGCTCTTACTTACTCTTCTTAAACAGGCAGAGATGGGAGTCATTTTACAGGATAAGATGGTTGATGACATGCTTTTATTCCTCCTCACTCTACTCCGAGGTGCATAAATGCATGGCCCGGGCCAGCAGGAGAACCCTTAACATGCCAGCACTTTAAAGACCGGCCTGTCTTAACAGATGATGTTACATTGATTACCATCAGCAGGGGGGTTTGCAGGGTCAGGGCACGAGGGGCAGGAAGGCGGTGTAGGTAGCGCCGTGTTCGGTTTAACATATCACTGCCAGCTGCCTCCCGAATCGAGAATCCATTTGACTACATAAATGGACGCAGCGACACTCCGGTCTGGTTTCATATCGACAGAAGCTGCTTGTCATATCTGAGGAAGACAAGCTGTCTGTGTGCGCCACAGTCAGCTCTGTGTGTGTGTTAACCATCTGTAGACATGCTTGGTTTTGTGTATGACACGCTCACACGTGTGTGTCCAGTGTTTGTAAGGATATGTCAGATCCGTCAGGCCGTGAGCATGTTTCTTGATCCCAGTCAGTGATTGGAAACCAGTTTGAATAAGTTGTTGCCTCAAACTTCGCTGCTTGGAATTTCAAACCTGTAAAATCACTAATTGCCACTCGTTGTTGATGTTGAAGAAAACATGGTCTGTTGATGTTTAGTATGTATTTATCAGTTAGGTTGGTATCGTGTGTGTTTTTGCGTGTTAATATTAATCACTGTGTGTGTGTGTGTGTGTACATGCCCTTAGTGAGTATGTGTCTGTCAGGTGTGTAATTGTGTGTGTGTGTGTGTGTGTGTAGTCCAGTCTCATGTTTCTCCCTCAGTGGTCAGCAGTGTCAGCACTGGGCAGTGTTCCCAGCCTCCTCCTCCTCTTCATCTTTCTCTTCTTCTATTGTTCCACCCTTCATCCTCACTGTTTCATCTGTTCCCCTGGGCAGCCTCCTCACCGCAGCAGTTGAAGCGTTCGATAGAAGCTTTTAGTTTACATCTGCAGCACAGAGGAGCTGACCTGACACCATGATCCGCTGTGTGTGTGTTGGGTCTCACTTTACTGTTTACCGGAACCAATGACACCAAGCTATTTGCTGTGGTTAGCACATGCAGCTCGTCACTCTGTGAGAGAGTCTGTTTCTGTGCGAGTCTGTTTCTGTGCGAGTCTGTTTCTGTGCGAGTCTGTTTCTGTGCGAGTCTGTTTCTGTGCGAGTCTGTTTCAGTGTGAGAGTCTGTTTCAGTGTGAGAGTCTGTTTCTGTGCGAGTCTGTTTCTGTGCGAGTCTGTTTCTGTGCGAGTCTGTTTCTGTGCGAGTCTGTTTCTGTGAGAGAGTCTGTTTCTGTGAGTCTGTTTCAGTGAGAGAGTCTGGTACGTAAAAATGTCTAAACACTTGCTGCTTCCAGCTTCTTAAATGTGCTTTTCTTTGTCATGTCTGACAGTAAATGAAGAGTCTTTTGGGCTCTGTGTTTTATTATTCACAAAGTCTTGACATTTTATAGACTAAATATGAAATAAACAGTAATGAAAAGAATCGTTAGCTGACCACTCGACAGCACGTTTTTTCGTGTCAGCATTCACACACTCCACTGATGGAAACCACCAACAGAACGTGACAGCACAGAGCTTGTCGTCGACAAATTTATATCCCCCTTTTTTAATAAATCTGATTCCGGTTGAATTTGTTCCTATTATTGTGGCTCCAAACTTGTGTTTTCGGGTTTTTTTTTTCTCTCACAGACGTCGTCATGTGAGAATGAGAAGTTTGTAATCGAAATCATGATCTGGATTATTCATGTAGTCTTTTTATAATTCATTTTCAGTTTCCTTTGTTACTTCACTCTGATGAAGATAAATTAAGTGTTCACATTATAAATGTGCTAAATACATATTGGTATCTTCTGTGTGTACATTTACTGTGAATGTGTGTATAATTGCTGTACTGTGTGTGTGTGTGTGTGTGTTTGGGCTGCTCCTCTGCAGACAGCATTAAATATTCATCCTCCTGCTCGTATTTCTCCGCTCTCCTCTGTCTGTTCAGCCCTCGCTTCCTTCCTTCACTTCTACCTCCTTCCTTCCTTCCTTCCTTTGTAAATCCTTATGCTTTCCTTCTTTCTTGTCCCGCTGCATCTTTCCTCCCTTTTTCTTTTTGCTGCATTAAAGGAAATGAAAAGTGGAAGGAAGGAAGTTGGTGAAAGATGAAGGAAATTACACAAAATAATATTTTGAAAATGAAGCTGTAGGAATTGCAAAATAAAAGGTGAAAGTGAAGAGCGAGGGCTCTCTCTCCTCCTCTCCTCTCCTCTATTGATCATTTCTGAAAACAAACAGGGATTTTAATCCTTCATTCTGTTCTGGGTATTGAGTTCAGTTCCTGTGGGGCAACACTGTGTGTTTGTGTGTGCACGTCTGTATGTCTGTACATGTGTATTATGAGTACATTTGTGTGTTTCGGTTTTTGTAGTTCTGTTTAAGGTGTCCATCATATTCTCCATTCGTACTTGTGTGTGTGGTAGACAAGAATAATGTCCCGTCTGCTCTGTTTGTTTCTCTGATATCACATCCACACATCCTCTGGGCGTCAGTGTTTGTAAGCAGGAGAGTTATAAAGGAATTGAACCAGCGGTTGTGTGTGTGTGTGTGTGTGTTGTGGTGTATATGTAAACCTATCCAAGCACAGCGAGGGGAAATTTCAGCCCAGGTATTGATCTGGTCCGGCCTGTTTCAGGGTCATTGTGATGTCAGCGTTTGTATTATTATTGCTTTTATTGTCTGCTGCTTTTAATTCAGCACAACACGATGACATCAAACCTCATTGATCCCTATGGATAGATGACTGCTGCTGCATATCAAAATAACAGGATGCGGCAAAAGGAAAACGGACTTTAAGCAGTATATAGAATTGAAGACATCAAAAACGATGCAACTCATAACTACAAAACCACAATTTCAATAAACATGAACCAGTCTTGTTCAGTGCAGCTCATGCTTTAAGTAATTTATGTTGTACTCCACTACATGCGTCTAAAGGCTTCTTCACATTCTATATTCAGCAAGAAAAGAGTCTGCAGCTCTGTGAGCCTGCACTTAATATACCGTTTTAGCGTTTCCTAGCTTAAACTCCTTACTATCTGTAACTGCTTCACCAATGTTCGTCTCATTCACTTTCTCTCTACCTACCTGTCTGTCTGTCTGTATCCATGTCTATCACCCTGTCACTCTCTCTCTGCCTGTCTATCTGCCTCGATCTCTGTCCATTCATCTGTCTACCTCTTAGGCCCTCCCTGCCTGTTGCTCTGTCACCCAGTTTCAGTCCTGCTTACCTGTCTGTCTATCTCTATTCTGGTCTGTCTCTCTGGGCTTTAGCCGTGGGCCTCTGTGTCAGGATTACATGGCGTCAGGTTGGCCAACATGGACGCCGGTGGTGGGGAAACAAAATGTCCCTCTCAGCACAAAGCCGCTCTAATCTGCTCTCCTCATCGCCCACAGCTGAGGCTGATTACAGAAAGCTGGTTGGCAGACAGACAGGCGGAAAGACAGGTTGACGGTGAGCATGTAAGCCAGGCCAGTTGGACAACACTGAATCTCTGTAGCTGGCTGGTTAACTGACTGATTAGTTTATTGGCTTGATGGCTAACTGACTAATTAGCCTACTGACGGGCTAACTGGCCTGTCAGCTTACCTGATGGCTGACTGGCTGCTAGCCAGGTTGCTGTGCAGGTGAAAGCCTGGCTAACTGTCTGCCGGACTGACTCAATGACTTGCTAACTTAATGACCAATTCAGTGACTAGCAGACAAGCTTGTTGGCCAGCGATGTAGTGAAGTATCTGCTGACGGCACCTTGCTGGCTAACTAAAGCCATGTTTAGGTGTGAGGTGTTGTTTCCCGATCTGTTGCCAAAAGCAGGTTTTGCCCAACACCCTCTGTCATCACCTCCTTGTTTTTAAGCCTGTATTTGTTTACGTATTTTCAAATTGGTACCGCTAAAGGTTTGCCAATTTAGCTATTAGCAGTAGCTGTAGGCGGAGTACCCATAACTATCACTGGATTACTTTAATACCGGAGAAAACGGGGTGATTCTCAGGCAGCTTCTGTGATTTGCTAAGAGGATTTAAGAACATTAATGAATGATGGCCCTCTGAGATAATGATATACTATACACCGATCAGCCGTAACATCCAGACAGCAGGGCACCCTGAGTGTCCTCATCAGCAACAACCTGTGATGCTCTGTGAGTTCTGACTCCTTTCTATCAGAACCAGCATCACTGTTTCAGCAGTTTGAGCTACAGAAGCTCTTCTGTTGGATCGGACCACACGGTCCAGCCTTCGCTCCCCA